>CM067359.1:102914832-102937332 GCA_034401795.1 Chaetoderma sp. LZ-2023a | reverse complement strand
ACAGCTGCAATCAGTCCTTCATCCCTTTTGCCCACTGTGTCTTGTCCTCAGCTAAAATCCTTAGCTTCCTCAGGTCAATTCTTGACTCGAGTGTACCGAGTCCTGCTTTCTTGAGGTCAACTCGTAGCACGCTTAGCTGATGTATGTAATGTCATCCTCTCCTTGCTTTGTATTTGCTGGCTCCGAGTAGGGCGAATTCCAAGGCTCTCTGTGCTTGTGTTTCTTCTGGCATCCTTAACACATGGCTAAACATGAACCCCCTTTGCTGGGAGACATTTAGACAGCGGCGACGTATTGCACATCTTGTCTAGTTCAGTAGGTGTTTGCGGTGGCAGACATCGATTTGTCCAGAGCTGCCTTTGGAGCTGTCCAACTGTTACAATTATACAGCATAAAGGATACGCAGGTTGCATCGTATAACCGTAACCTTTTTATCAAGGGCATCGTTGATCTACGAATCCATAGCTTCGAGAAGGACTGAAAAGCTATGTTTCCCATGACGCAGCGTGCAGCAATGTCAGCAGTACTGCAAAGCAGTGAGCCCAGGAGTTTACGTTTCCTCCATGGTTCGCCGCCACGAAGTGGATCGCCATTTTCTTTAGTTTCATGCTTTGTAGATAAGTATATGTGGGTGAACCCTGTTTTGTATTCATTCATAAAGAGATTCTCAATTTTTAGTTTGCTTGCAGCTATTGTGAGAAGATCGTCAAGGGGTTTCTTTTTCCTCGTCTATGAAGTCCACATCGTCGGCATATTCCATCTCTAGACAATGAGCCATCTCTGACACAGATGACAAATAAATCAATTGTCATTTACACTATTGACTAATCGGACAAGAAGCGGTTGTCAATGAGGAAAGCGTAACTGATATAAATGATGAAACGGTAAAGGCTCTCTGGAAAACAAATGGGCAGGAAATATTAAAATTTGTGCAGGAAAAACAAAGTCTGTGTATGCCTAACTCTACTGATCAGCAGAACAATCCCAATTGGTTCATGGGGCCATAGACAGCAACAGCGCCCAGGCAAATCAGTTCCAAATTTTCAATGGCTTACCAGTATAATATTCGGGTTATTCATGGTCAGGGAGCTCAGGAATCGATCGATCCCAACACGAGCGAGGTGTGGGTGGCGTTTAGCTAGAGAAGGGCGGGGTATAGCTAAAACTGGAAAGGTCCATTGACGAAACACGTATTTTCTCCATAGCGTTTAATACATTAAAACGTCATAATGAGCCAGAGTTATGGCCCTTGTTTAATGGCGTGGTCACAACATATTCATAGCTCAAATACATATTGCCAAATTTACTTTTAATCCATCTATAAATGAAGAAATGTCCCACACAGATATTTCCCCATATGCTTCAAAAGTTAAAAAATATAGCAAGGGACCCTAACTCTGCTATTTGTGGGCGTCACCACTTTCATAGCCCAAAGGAACATATCTTTTAGATTTGGTCTTAATACCCCGATAAATGACGAAACGTACCACAAACATATTTTCCCCATAGGCATCAATAATTAAAACACCTTAATGAACCAGCGTTATGACCCTTATTTAATGGCGTGGCCACTTCAAATAGATATTAACAAAAGGATCATGTCTGCCGAATTTGGTTGTAATCCATCGATAAATGACGAAAGGTGCAAGAAACGCATTTTCCCCATAAACTTCAATACTTTGAAAATATAGCAATGGCCACAACTCTGTTATTTATGGGCATGGCCACTTCATCTTCCTAGCCAAAATAGATATTGCCTAATTGAAGATATCTGACAAATTTGGTTTTAATCAATCAACAAATGGCGAAACGTGTGACAAGTGTTAACAGACAGACGACAGACGACCGACAGACAGACAAATCGTGATTGCATAAGCGCACCTAGGTGAGCAAAAATGGCGAAATGAATTTCCTTTCGACGTCTCAGTCATTAATGTCAGTTTGCATACGATTAGATGCTTTGCCGTGAATAAGGCCGCTATTAGGGTAAATTGATGAATCCAGTTTTAACGTGGCCCATTCATGACGTGATTGTGACGTTAGCCGACATGCGACGTAGTTGATTATGCCGTCATATGATTGATCGATGACGTGGATTCATCAATGGAGGATTTGAGTTTCTCAGTTAATCATATAACGTCATAATCAACTACATGCCGTATAGGAAGACGTCATAATCATTTACTTCATAAATGACGCAGTTAAATTCCCCACGAATGCTTAATTGATGACGTACCAAACGGTGTCGTGGGAATTGTATGTATTTACTATTTAGTAAGCATGCTGTTGAATATTTTGAAACTAATTTGACTGGGCGCTAACAACAATACTCAGCTGACCTAGTTTCAAAATATTCAGCATCTAAACTGTATATAGCTTTCTGGAAATTAATAGGTAGGTAATACATGGATCAATCGATGTCAACACGGGCGAAGTGTGGATTGAGCTTAGTTAGATATGGGCGGGGAATATCTAAAACAGAATTCTTAAAATTTATACCGGTATTGTGAAAGTTGTCATAGAAATGGAATAGTTCGATCTTAGTTTTTATTCACATCATAAGATTCACACGATCAGCACTATCCTATTTTATTTGAAAAAAGGTCTCGAAATATTTCTCCGAGGAGTTTGGCCCGATAACCGATCCAGTCATTCCAGTGGTAAATTTTCAAAAATAATCTTCTCTTGCTCTGCAAATGGACATTTTCTGAGAAAATTGAAATTTTCTTGAACAAATTTGAATGTTAAAGGGTTAATGAATCTCACTTGTAGGCCAAGAAAAATACTATTTTTGAGACTTTACCACTGGAATGACTGGCTCGATAATCGAGCCAATCATTCCAGTGTTAAAATGTAAAAAATGGTCTTCTCTTGGCAAATAGGCATTCAATAAGCAAATATTTTTATTTTCTTGAACAAATTTAGTCCTTAAAGTGTCAATCTACCCATTAATCTTGACAGAGCAGAAATAACAAATCATTTATTAGCTCACCTCGCCAGAATGGCAAAGTGAACTTATGCCGTGACGACCGTCTGTCCGTCATTCTTCGTACGTCAGTCAAATTTTTCTTTAAACGTCTTTTTTCAAGAACTGATAGGCTGATTTAAATTACAATAGACAGAAAGTACCCTTATGTCGTAGGGATCCAAGTTTGTTAAAGGAAGCCGATCGGCCGATTTGTCCAGAGGCCATCTAGGACTTTGTCCGAATTTTCAGAAACGCATTTTAAAATCTTCTCCAAAACCACTTGCGGGATCGATTCAAAACTCTTGAAATATCATCCAGGGCAAGACCTGAACCCAAGTTTTTTCAAGGGAAATTGATTGCCTAAATTGTTTGGTGGCCATTTGGATGGCCTAGTTTTCATGAAAACTACTTCTTCTCCAGAACCGTTGTAAAGATCGAGCCACAATTTGGGAGATATGATTAGAGACTAGCTGCTTTTCACGTATGCATGTTGGGTATGCGTGATACGTAAGTGTCACGCATGTACGCTATGCGAATGGTTTTTTTTGTAATTTTCCATATAGACGTATACGATTCGTATAAGGTTTGCGTATAGCGTGCATGTTTATAAGAAATCTTTAAAATACCCCATTGTGACGTCATATGTAGGAATTTCTTCTCCGTATGCTGCACGTATGAGTGAAAAATCGCTTGCAAATAAATTTTGCGAACACGCGCACACGCATCAATAGGCGTTACGCGTGACAGACTCATGTAAATATTACATTAAGCGTGCATGGGAAATATACGCATACGGACATGCGCATGCAATATACGCTTACAAGGAAAACGTTCTTTTAAGAGTCATTAAACGTTGCTCAAACGAAATTAATAGGTTAAAACCATGGCCGCTGCCGACCAATCAAAATGTAGTATGTTTGGCGGCTGCTTATTTTGAATTCTTTATTTGATGGGGTGTTTGAAGTCGAAATTGAATTTATATAGGTTTTTGGGTATGCCGATTTCAAATTTCTACTTTCGAAACTGTCGGATAAACGGCTGCCATCTTCGATGGTTTTCCCGCAGAAACCTACCATACTAAATCAATATGAAACGTAAATGTCTTCTTCCCGAGAACCACATCATACTTTCATTTATATTTGGCAGGAAGCATTCCTATTATTAATATAGCGGGCGTTACCGCACAGTAACACGGTTATGTATGGCAAATCACCTTTCAAGAATATCCATCCATCAATCTGACGCCATATACTCAGCTACGTGGCGTGTAGGATGACGTCATAATCATTACGTCATATATGATTCTATTTGTCCCGTCTTTAACTCTTAATAGCCCGACATGTTGTACGAATTGTATGGCTCTACTATATAATAAACATGCTGTTGAAGATTTTGAAACTACTTTGGCTGGACACTGTTGCAGCAACAGCGCCCAGTCAAATTAGTTCCGAAATATTCAATAGCTTACCTGTATAGTTTTCTGGAAATTGATAGTCAGAGAGCTCAGGGATCGATGCCAACACGAGCGATGTGTGGGTGGAGCTTAGCTAGAGATGGGCGGTGCATAGCTAAACATAGAAAGGTCCATTAATGCGAGTGTATGACGTCAAATGAACGTAATAACGAAACTGCTGGCTCAAATTCCCGTAATGCCAAAGTACGACGTCAGCGGCGGGCATTGATGCTCAATAACTCCCCGCTCACCTCCCCACTCCCCCCCCCCCACCCCCCCCCCCCCCCACCCACCCACCCACCCCGCCTATCACGTCAGCGGCGGACATTAATATAACAATAATGTTGTTTTGTTGGGCATTATGATCGTTTGAGGCCCGCCTTGCATGATTGAAGCCTGACATTTGCGTATTTGTTTCAAAAGAAAATGAAGGGCTTCAATCATACAAGGAGGGCCTCAAACGATCATAATGGCCAAACAAAACAACGTTATTACTATTATTATTAATATATATCCACTACTATCCGAGATTGATTTTCTACATTTACGGGTTTGTTAGTGTAGGCTTTCTCTGACGTCTTCAGTTCGTATTGCCATATCGTGGCACAGAGTCGCCAATAATAATAACAATAAATACTAATATAAGTGAAGTAAGTTAACGAGAAGTACTTTTAATGTAATTTTAAACTCAACATAGTATGCGGAATACTACGTATCCGATTCGATTAATATTGTCACGGATCACGTAATTTTAATTGAAACGGTTACCAGGGATTCCGTGTTGCCAGATTGTGTAACGGGCGGTTTCGTACTAAACATGAGATGCTAACTACGTACTGATACTTTTCTCGATCTCCTATGGTAGTCGGGCGATTTCTGAAGAACGAATGGTGGAGGGCGCTATTGAGTATTTGAGATCGTCAATGACGTCATAGGCGGGCCGTTATGGTGTATTTGAGGCTCGACGATGACGTCAGGGGCGAGCTGTTATAGAGTATGTGAAGCCCGATAATGACGCCAAGCGATGTTTCCTTTCATTTGAGTTCATGCACTCGCATTAATCGCCATGTACAATTGCGTTACTATGCGATAGCGCCCACTATATTAATAATAATACTCAATAACCGCCCGCCCATGACGTCAGTGGTGGGCATTAACACTCTATAACGGCCCGCCAATGACATCACAGCTGATTCGAGTGTCCAATGAGAAAATTAGTAAATACAAGCGTTTTTGCGCAGGCTTATGTCATATTATATCATCAAACGTTGTACATTTCATCACGACGGCGCTCGAATATTAATCTGCAAACGATCTATCGTCTTTCAGCGTGACCGGCTGTCAAATACTGAAATCAACATATCGATATTAAATGGATTACTCAGAGCATTCGCTATAGTAGACCGACTTATTTAATTAAAGGAATACATTCAGCCAATAATTACAGCCACATAACGAATACTGGCAACACTTTATCGAATAATTCAGACGCAATTGAAAACAAATAAAGCGGACGTTGCTAAACGGCATTTTATCACAAGGTTGTGCGTTATCACAGCGCGGTTGTGCAGTAGCAGCTGCAGCGGCGGCGGCAGCGGCGTTAATAACATCATCATCATCATCATCATCAGCAGCAGCAGCAGCAGCAGCAGCAGTAGCAGTAGTAGTAGTAGTAGTAGTAGTAGTAGTAGTAATTGAAATACTGCTAACATAATTTAGGCTACAAGTCTATACACGTAGTCTTGAGAAACAGTGTTACGTTTACTCTTTCTGGCAATGCGAAAACCCAGAGGACAGTGAAATGATACAGTAACAAATGGCTAAACATACCTGGTAAATTAATAATATTAATATTTATAAGTTTGTTTTATTTGACCGTTATAGTCGTTTGAGGCACTTCTTGTGTGATTGAAGCCCTTAATTTCGGGACAAATTGAAAATGTCGGGCTTCAATCACACAAGTCGCGCCTCAAGCGACCACAACACGCATCAAAGCAAACGTTATTGTTATATTAGGGCATAGAGACTAAATGACGATGATCGGGGAATTTGGCGGATGCCCATCTTGGATTTTGGCAGATTTTTAGGAACGTCTTTAAAATCTTCTCTGAAACTCTTTAAAATCTTCTCTCAAAACTCATGAAATAGGATCTGGGGCAACAGCTGAAACAAGTTTGTTCGAGGGAACTTGATTGGCCAAATGTTTCAGCGGCCATCTTGGATGTCCTTGTTTTCGCGAAAACGACTTCTTTTCCAGTACCAATAAACACATCAGAAATTTGGGAGATATGCTACCAGTAAAATTAGTTTCAAAATATTCAACAGCTTTCCCGTATAGCTCCCTCGAAATTGAGACAATGGAACTTCAATTGTTTAAAAAGTTAAAATTACCCTCTCATATTTGTTTGCGATCCAACGATTGATATGCAGCTGTATCTATATCTGCATCAGTACATTGAACTACCACGAAATTATGGTCCTTTCCATTTTTAGCTATTCCCAGCCCATCTCTAGCTAATCTCCACCCACAGCTCGCGCGTGTTGGGATCGATCGATCTCTGAACTCCCTGACTATCAATCTCCAGAAAACTAAACAGGTAAGTTATTGCATATTTTGGAACTAATCTAACTGGTCGCTGTTGCTGCTTATGGCAGCAACAACGTCCAGTCAAATTAGTTTCAAAATATTCAACTGCATGTTGATTAAATAGTAGACACACAATTCGTACAACGTGTCGGACTATTAAGAGTTAAAGACGGGACAAACTGAATCATTTATGACGTAATGAGTATGACGTCATGCTATACGCCGCTTAGCTGATTATGACGTCACACTATGTCAGATGATAGACGGATACTCTGGAAATGTGAATTATGATTGCATCTGACTAAGCAAATCTAGGTTTATTTCTCAAACGCCGGTTACGGGGCCCATTACTAATGGCCCGGTAATGGCCTAGTACAGACCCAGTAACCTGCAATATAAGGCTACAGTAAGTGGCCATGGCAGAGATTCTGTGGTCTTTTCTGGGTGGGGGACTTTCCTTGGACAATGTTTTCAGATATCCTAGCATTAGGCACGCTAAAAATGTGTCGGATATCCTTCTGAATAGCTTGACACATACCACAATGTGTGATTATGTAAAATGGTCAATGCCTATATCTGCTTTGCGGTCGTAGAACTACTGTAGTGCAAATTAAAGCATACCGAGATTTATTTTTGCATATGTGATCTAATCAAATCGAGGGAGAGAAGGAGAGAGATGGAGGCGGAGTGGGAGAGGGGGAGGGGGCAGAGGGAGAGCGAAGGAAGACAAGGAGATGGGGAGATGGGGGGAAGGAAAGGGTGTGTGTGTGGAGGTGTAATCAATGGAGGGAAGGAGAGAGAGAGAGAGAGAGAGAGAGGAGGGGAGTAGGGGGGTAGTGAAGAAGAAGGTAGAGAAGGGTAGGGGAGAGCGGGAGAGAGAGGGAGAGAGGGATAGGCAGGGGGAGGGGCGGAGGTGGATAGGGAGAGGGGTATTGGATGGGAGGTGATGGCGGGATGGGGAGAGGTGTGAAGGTATGAAATCATGATTGTGAAGTCAGCTCACTAAAGGCATAATAGATTATGACGTCATATAATTGAGTAACAGATAGGTTCCTTCCATTCCCCAAGTTTGTGTGATGTGCGGGTTGAACGAACGCCGTGATATATCCCAGATTTGATTGCAAGAAATATATCGCGCGTGCTTTCCCGGCTGTACTTGATGAGTTCTGAAGGTGAGAAATTGGCCGATCTGTTACAGATTATATCCGCACCCCGCGGAGCAATTCGAATCACAGCATCCAAAAGGAAATCCATCTAATCTTGAAGAAATAAATCTCAATTTTCGAACGAGTTCGTGAGTATTATATATAGTATTTATCTTCGTGCATAGCCTTACGTATTCATATTGGTGAAAGCCAGCCAAGGCGTCTCTGCTATAATACTAGTGGCAAGTTTAATAATTCTGGACGAAAAGCTTGTCTAGCACAGGTTCTGCACTAACTCAGAGTAGACGAGCGACAGAATGGGCGGCTGTCCTGATTGGTCGAAATTAGTTTCAACATATTTCTCAGAATGTTTATTAAATTGTAAATCCATGCAATTTATATAATGCTTCTTAAGCTGCCATCAATGGAGGAATCGAGCTTTAACAATATCACATACCTCCTTCCTCTATTTAAGCGCTACAAGCATTCAGTTATATAACAGCTGCTGGTCATATCTATAAGTCAGAAAGTATAAACTCTGCTGAATCTACATGTATATGTATATGGTGTTTATTCTTTAACTCTCCAGATAACAGCACAGTCCCCAGATATAATGACATGAGGTTGGCACAAAGGCCTAATAGCTGATAGACCTACCACTGAAGGTATTCAAAATGTTGTTCACACTGTGCCATCAAGTGTCTGTGTAAACCGGCAGCTTATTTTGATGTCTGCTTTTGCTCTAAAACCTAAGTTTATTTTGTTTTGTTGCCCACCATTTTTCTGGAGGTGTTTGTAACCCTCCAGCTTATTCTGCGTTTTGTTTATCCTCATGTCTGCTCTTACTCTAAAATCTAAGCTTATTTTGTTTTGTTGCCCACCATTTTTTACTCAGGCCACATACATGCCATCCTATTGTCATTTCTTGTGTACATTATATGTGTGTTGTTTCATATATTTGTCAAAATCTGATGTCACATTTCCTGTCATCGTTTCTATTTTTTCTTAAATTTATTTACCTTTTTAATTATTTGCTTTCTATTTGATTTTTGGCAAAATTATTGTCCTTTGTAATGTTTTACTCAGGTAATATGTGTGCTATTTTAAACTTGCTTTAAAATCTAATGTCACGCTTGCGAATGTAAGATGAACTTGTTTAACCTTCCTGTTCCCTGATTTATTCTATCTACCTTGCTCCTTGCAAAAATATTGTCTCCCATTTCTTTGCCGACACCAATCATGGACATTTTGATCAATAAATGTGTGTCCACTTGCAGGCCGGGAGATGATTTTTATTGGAGGTGCATCACTGGAATGACTGGCTCCGGTCATTCCAGTGATGCATTTTCGGGAATGGTCTTCTCTCGGCTTGCAAATGGATTTTCCCTAAACACTGTCACAGCTTTCGCCATTAATATCCTTTTGCTGCTATGTTTTGGTAATTTGTATCCAAACTGATTAATCGAGTAATCACAATTATTCTTAAATAATCGATCACGATTACTCAGCTATTTCAGCTGCTAATCATCATACTTGAATAATTGTGAAAAACTTCCAACTGTATAAAATACGTAAATTCTAACCTCTTATTTACTTTTTTTTAATAACGTCGGTCACGAAAATTGTCATTTTGCTCTGTTAATGTATGTCCAATTAAAGGCCAAGGGAAGACTGTTTTTTGGGGGATGTATCACGGGAATGAGTTGCCCGAGAATCGAGCCAGCCATTCCAGTGATACAATTCCAAGAGTAGTCTTCTAGTGGCCTTCCAAATGCCCATCAGTGGGCTGAAAATTGTCAATCCCAACTGCTTATTTACTCTTTTTAATAACATCGGTCACAAAAATAGTCATTTTGCTCTGTTAATGTATGTCCAATTAAAGGCCAAGGGAAGACTCGTTTTTTTAAGGATGTATCACTGGAATGACTTGCCCGAGAATCGAGCCAGGCATTGCAGTGTTACAATTCCGAAAAAAGTCTTCTATTGGCCTCCAAAATGCCCTTCACTGGGCTGAAAATGGTTAATTCCAAATGCTTACTTACTTTTTTAATAACATCGGTCACAAAAATTGTCATTCTGCTCTGTGAATGTATGTCCAATTAAAGGCCAAGGGAAGACTGTTTTTTGTGGATGTATCACTGGAATGACTTGCCCAAGAATCGAGCCAGGCATTCCAGTGATACAATTCCAAAAATAGTATTCTATTGGCCTCCCAAATGCCCTTCACCGGGCTGTAAATGGTAAACAATCTAATTTTCTTGCTCATCTGGGTTCATGAAGGTTATTCCTGGTAATCCGCCACTGTAACCGCTGGTTCGACTAGCTGATTCAGCTGTTTCAGTTGTTGATTTTCAGAGATGACCTCCACCGGACTACTAATGGATACTTTAAGATGACCATAGACCACTATTATTAGCATTCGTCATTATTATTAACCCTCTGACACCCATACCAGCAGCTTCTGTAGTAATTTAGATTTTCTTGAACAAATTCATGGCTTAAAGGGTTAATCATCATTACCTATCCCAACTGATGATCAGCTCTCATCATTTCAATTTTCAGTTGTGTACATGTAACAGAAATGTAGAATATTTTTGCCTGATTGAAACAAAGCCGTGTATAATCTTGCCAAGACAAGGAAAATATCTCTGGCATCTTCCTCCGCTAAACTCTTTCCAACCATAGTTGTTTCGGCTTTTTTCTTCTTCTATCCTTACCATGACAACCAAATTCCCCTGCTCATCCTGTAAGAGACCTGTTAGAACTAATCAAAAAGCCTTATTATGTGACTTGTGTTCGGAGTGGGTTCACTTAAGATGTTCTAAACTCACTGCTTCTGATTATCTCCATCTTGAGTTAGATGACCAACCATGGTGGTGTATAAACTGCAACAAATCTTTATTCCCTTTCAATCACATTAATGATGATGCTGACTACACACTTGCAATCATGAATCCACATGTTGAATATAACTACATAGAGCACATACAAGACCTAATTCTAAATCCCTTCAAACTTAACACCCACACATATGGAGACATCAACTCAAAAGATGCTAGAACTGACTTATCCATACCTCCACAAACTTGTAACTATATGCTTCTAAGCAAATTTAATGACTTTATAACAAATAGTAAAGAAAGCATTGCACTCTCACTCATGCACGCAAACACTCAATGGATACTAAAGAACAATGACAAGTTAAATAATTTCCTAGATATGAGTGCACATGAGTTTGGCATTATTGGAATTACAGAGACTTGGCTAAAAGTAAACTCACCTACTACTCTAGTTAACAAGAATAACTATACATTTATCGAAAAGCACGGATCTGACAAAATTAACAAGGATCGTGGAGGTGGTGTAGGCATGTACATAAAAGACAATATTCAGTTCATTTTGCGTGAAAACTTTTCCATAATGGAAGAATACATTGAAACAATATTTATCGAAATTCCGATTCAAAAAGGTAGAAATAAAATTGTTGGTACAATCTACAGGCCTCCTGACAGTGACAACAAACAATTCATTGAAGCTTTGAGCAGAATTCTGCATCCAATACAAAAGGAAGATAAAACAGCCTACCTTATGGGTGATTTCAATATTGATCTGCAGCAAAAGAAATGTTGTCATACCAAAGACTTCATTAACTTATTAAATACCTACTTTTACTATCCGACAATAACTAAACCAACTAGAATAACAGAATCTATGGCGACCGTCATTGACACCATATTCTGCAATAATATTGATCGCAATATAAGTAAAACTCATGTCGGAATATTTGTAACTGATATCTCAGATCATTCACCTTTATTTCTCCTAGAAAAACAACAAACATACAAGAAACAATTCGAACAGGAAAAATTTAAATGCAGAGATTACTGTCAGGTCAACATTGAAATTTTCAAAGGATCTATGTCAGAGGTCGATTGGAGCATAGTAACAGACATTCAGTCTTGTGAGCATGCCTACAACAAATTTCATGACATCTGCACGACTATTTTTGAACAAAGCTTTCCAATGAAAGAAAGTAAAAAATATAAGCATAACCCAACTAAACCTTGGCTTACAAGTGGATTAATAGCTGCCTGTCATACAAAACATCAGCTCTACTTAACATTTATCAAGTGTCAAACTAACTACAATGAAATCCAGTTAAAAAAATATAGAAATAAATTAGATCAAATAATAAAAACAGCTACGAAAACATATTATCACAAGAAATTTGAACGGTCTAAAAATGACATAAAAGAGACATGGAAAACCATTAAATCACTTTTAAACAAGACCATTACGGCACAACAGACACAATTTCTTCACAAGAATAGGGTCATTACCGATAAACTCGAAATTGCCAATGGATTCAATGATTATTTCGTAAATATAGGACCAGAACTTTCGGCCAAAATCCAATCAACATCCAAGAAAAAATTTTCTGATTACCTTACAGGCAGCTATCAATCATTATTCTTCGTTAACCCTACTAACACTGAAGAGATCTTTAACATTCTAAACAAACTCAACCCAGCCAAAAGTGCCAGAATCGATGGTTTCAAGTGGCGCATTTATAAAACCTGTGTTATGGATATCCTTATCCCACTTAGTCACATTTGTAACTTATCCCTAGCACAAGGCATTTTCCCATCAAAACTAAAAATAGCATGTGTTACACCAATTTATAAAGCCAAGGATTCTACTAACTTCTCAAACTATAGACCAGTCTCCATACTTCCACTTTTCTCCAAGTTACTAGAGCGCCTTATGTACAATCGGCTGACAAATTAACTGGACAAAAAGTCCATTTTATACAAATCGCAATATGGATTTCGTGAGAAACATTCAACAATGCAGAAATGACAGAAAAAATTATTGAATCACTGGAAAAAAACAAAGTATAATAGGCATCTTCTTGGACCTTTCAAAAGCTTTCAACACTATCAACCATCAGATCTTACTAGAAAAACTTGCCTATTATGGTATAAGAGGCAGTGCACTCACCTGGTTCCAGAACTACCTAAGTAAAAGAACACAATGCGTACAATATAATGAGATATGCTCTGAAAACAGGCAATTAACTTGTGGTGTTCCTCAGGGATCTATTCTTGGCCCATTGCTGTTCCTTCTTTACATGAATGATCTACCTAACATATGCAAGCACATGTCATTACTACTGTTCGCTGATGACACAAATGCTTTTTGCTGCGATGACAACATAGACACCTTATACAGAAAAGCAAATAAGGAAATGGAAGAAATTAATGACTGGTTTTCAATAAACAAATTATCGTTGAATGTTGACAAAACAAATTATATGTTATTTACAAATCTCAAACTAAAAAAAGATGAAATTCCAAAAATCTACATAAAGAAAAAGGAAATTGAGGAGGCCCTATTTGCCAAATTCTTGGGAGTATATTTGGATAAACATTTGACCTGGGCTAAACAAATCGAGATAATACAGCAAAGGTGGCAAGAGGCATAGGTGTCATACAAAGACTGAAACCTTACATGACACCAGCTACAATTAAAACTCTATACTGCACCCTTGTTCTTCCGCATCTCACCTACTCTAACGCTATCTGGACCAATACACACAAAAGCAACCTAACAAAACTACTAAGTCTACAGAAAAAGGCACTAAAACTCTTTTCTAAACCAGCAAAGGGCCAGAATATATTCAAGTCAGAAAAGCTATTAAAACTAAAGGACATAGGCAAACTACAGATGTACACCATTGTAAAGGAGTTTCACCACAATACATTACCACAATCCATAGCCTCCAATTTCACACTAAGCACCGACATCCACAAACACAACCCTAGGACAAAACACAATTTACACACTCAATTTACATGAACAGAAATAGGAAAACGACGAATTACAATAGCAGCCACAAAACTATGGAACAGCACCAGTACAAAAATACGCGATAGTATATTAAACCTGAAATCCTTTAAGAAGATTGCCAGGGAATCTATGATCGACAAATACTAAATTAATATATTTATACCTGATGGTCACATATTCTCTGCTAATTAATAATAATACAAGCCTAAGACATTCCACCACCACCACCACCACCACCACTATAGCTAAAGTAACCTAATCTAATAATTGAAGTAAGAAGTCTAAACACAAACATACTTCACAGTTTACTTTTACTGCTACTACACCTAAATAGCCCACATACGATCAACGCATCTATCGATTCTTAACAACTATAACTATCTCAACGTTATATTACAGTGATGAGCTCTTCCCCGCCCCCACCCCACCCCACCCCACCCTCAGTAGCATAGAAAAGTCCTATATAATAATAAACCACTCCAAACTAAACTTAAATAAAGTGAGATAATGATGTAATTAGGGAGTATATGTATAATATATGTTTAATTAAGTCAGTAAATATGTATGAGTGTATTTAAATATTAATGCCATAAATATGTGATTGAATGTCGTGTATTTTATGTTTGTGCACATAGTGGCATATCTATGTAAACATCAAAGAAGGGACAGCCCTACCCACCCACCGCTTAATGGAAGACATATGTATTAAATACATGTATATATGACATATATATCAAAGTTTATGTCCGAATTCCACAAAACATACCAAAATAGTCCTGGACTTTCATATCAAGGTAGCTTTTCAGCATTCTGTCACTGTGCCACTGTCTTGTGTGTCATATATGTGTTAATGTAAAAATGTTTTGTAATGTGTGTAAGGAGTCCATCACTCAATAGGCCATGCCTTTGATGGACTGCCTGTTTAGATTATATTTACATGTATAGAAAAAACCATGAAATAAAGCAACTTTGAACTTTGACCGCAATCACCAAACAAAACACTATTTCGCCTATGAAGGTACATATTTCTTGTAACCTCGTTATTTAATTTTTGGGTAGGCTAAGGACTGATAGTACACCCTAACAAATTGCTTAACTTGTCAGTATTTGAATAACACCAGCTTTTTAGCATGTTTTATAAATATTCCTGGCTTATAACATGGATATCTTTTGCAAAATGAATAATGGGGTTAAGAGAAACATGCACTTTCATGAGGAAAATTAAAGTAATATGCTTCAACATTCTGAGTGATCCTAATTTCTATGTTTTACCTGATGATGTGTGATGAATACTAGCAAACTACAGATCCGAGATCTACTTTCGTAGTACTCCTATTTTACATAGACTCTCTTCCACCCCAATCACACCCCTCACATGCACATCCGACATCTAGGGTTTTGCCATTGAAGCAACCTTTTATTAACTTAGAGTGACTTGGCCCATAAATCCCTGTATAGTGCAATTGTAGGTTTTTAACATGCTACTGAGAATAGCTGGGTATTTGTGCCAATCCAGTGTGTACTGCATAAGCATACTGGAGAATATTTTGAAAACACTTTGACTGGCTGAGGGTACAACCTATTTTCTGCAAAGGCATACAATGCCTAGCCACCTTTCATGGGCGTAAACCTATGGACTGAGTTTGGACCTTATTGTTATAATATTAATTGTTATTAAAAATTATTATAATTAATATTATTATAATGTGGGCGTTGCATAGTGGTTATCAATAGCGTGTTTGATACATTTTTTGAAGGATCTCATAACTTATGTTGCGACTTTGTCTTCTTGATGGAGGAAAGTCCCTGAGTTGGGCATGCATGGGCGACCATTGCATTATAGACCTTTTCTAGGCTAGGAAATGCTACAGCGTTGCTTGCAATGTTAAACTTTTAGAGTATACAGTATTGACTCTGCAGTATTTCTAGTAGTAGTAGTAGTAGTAGTAGTAGTAGTAGTAGTAGGAGTAGGAGTAGGAGTAGTAGTAGTAGTAGCAGAGACTACAGGTATGATTGAACCAGTTATGACTTTATAGAGTGCCCAGCACACAGCCACCTAACCATTTGCATGGTTCATTAACTCCACAGAGTGACCAATGGTGACCCTTAAGGCGGCTACACCTATTGGCTGGGAGTTATGAAGTTATCAATATTGGAATTAGGCCACGCCCCTAGCACTTTCACTGTTCATTACCTGTGTCAAGAGCTCTACAGGTTAAACATTGGTGACTGTTTAAGCGCTGGCGCTAATAGACCTCAACACTCTACAGTAGTACTAGCAGTACTAGCAGCAGTGGTAGTAGGTCCATTCCTAGTCAAACATATTATGACTCTATAGAGCTTCTGACACCAGACCCTAACGATTTGCATGGTTCGTTAACGCCACAGAGCAAACATTGTTGACCATTGAAGTGACTGCACTGATTGCTCGAGAGTTATGACGTCACTACTAAGCAAATAAGCCCACACCCCAACACATTCATAAGTCATTAGGCACATCAATCAGCATTACTGATGGTCAATATTTCAACACGTCAAACAATGGCAACAACTGAGTGTCACATAACCTACATTTGGCCATACCCAATTTCACGCATCGGCACACCAGTCAATCATCTAAACGGAATAGGTGAAGGTGAAGGGATGTGCCACTGCTCTGAATGGTCGTTTGCATATTAGGTCACGCCCGCATATTTTTATGCCGAAAAATACTCGAATCTGATTGGTCGAGAGAGAACAACAGAAATGATTCTCAACTAATCATGGATTCGAGTATTTTGGGAGTGGAAAACGTGGGCGTGGGCTAATATGTTAATAAGATGACGTCATAACTATCTTGACCAATCAGAGCAGCTGCCCATCGCCTCGCTCTTCTACTTGTTTTGAGATATGCTTCGGAGACACATGCAGGCGGGCTGGTTGACGAGTGGGCGAGCGGGCGGGTGGGCGGACATACGGGCATGCGGGTGTGTGGGCGGGCTGGTCGGCGACCGGGCTTGGAGTCAGGTGATCTGGTCGGTGGATGGGTGATTGAGCCAACGGTTGGGCTGGTCGGCGGATGTGCCAGCGGGTGGCCGGGCGAGTGGGTGGGGTGGTGGGCTGGCATGCGGTCATGCACGCACGAGGGCATGCATGCGCGCACACGCAGACGTGGTTGTTACAGTGTACATGAATTGTTGTTCGAAACGATTATCAAGTATTGGATCAGGGGTTTACTGTTAAAACAACGTTGACGATTTAAAACTCTTTAACAATCTAACCCTTGAAATGCCAGCCTCTTAATTTCAAGAAATATAAAGACATATTGTTCAATATTTTGAAATAAATTTGACTTGAACATGTTGCAACCATAGACAGCAACATCTCTCACTGAAATTCCCTTCAAAATAATCAGCATAATATTCCAATACATCATAAAGAATTTGTCCTTTCTGGACGGTCAGCAATGAAAGGTTAATACTGACCAAATTGTCGGTATTTCTGTCGATACATCGTAACAAATTGCTTTATTGTTTGGCGCGAGAGACCCCTGTGTGTAAATAATTTTTTGTCAATTTTAATGTTTGCTAGTTATTTGTAGTTTTCGTTATTCCTAAGTGACTTTTATTTACAAATACTTGGAGAGAAAAAAACACAGAAAGTTCAGATTTAAGCAAACGTGGTTAGACAGAATATCATGTGTGTTATTATACACCTTAAACTGTTAACCCGATAATGGCTGAATTTGTTCAAGAAAATAAAAATATTTACTTATCGAATGTCCATTTGCATGCCAAAAGAAAACTATTTTGAGAATTTACCACCGGAATCACTGGCTCGGATATCGAGCCAGTCATTTCAGTGGTAAATTTTCAGAAAAAAATAATATTGTCTTTACCAGCAAATGGACAACCCTCAAGATCTCTACCTGTCGGTTGTGAAAGGCTTGGTCTTGAAAGGGTTAACAATTTTATTGCTTAAATTCATTCTATCAATTCCAAAAAAGCTATACCGGAAAGCTGTCGAATATTTTCAGTCTAATTCGACTGGGAGCTGCAGCAACACATCCCAGTCAAATTAGGTTCAAGATATTCAACATATGTCGTCAAAAGGAATGTATCTGTGTTTTGGGTCTATAATGGTTAAAGGATTACGACGCCACCGGTAAGAGCTTCGTAGGGAACCAGCCAATGTGTGTTTGTTTCCGGCGAGCGAGTGGCCGCGCGGCGAGTGGGGCGCGCTAGCTCTTTTCTAGAGATCCTGCCGATAGACAACCACAAACATCGTCGACTCGACTGGTGTCTGTGCGCGTATGCGAATTAATCTAGAAACCTGGTGGGTTTTACAGGTTGTTTTCTCGAAATATTCATGAATAAGTTTTAAAAAAAGTTTACAAAGTTGTTAAAATTGTGCGCGCGTAAATTCTTACCAAATGAAAGATTTCACAGGAAAACATCGATGTATTTATTAATGAACATGTGTATAGTTATACGAAAACAGCACGGTATTAATTTAGACGTACAAGTGAGGTTTTTTCCTTCCAATAGTGGAAAAATCTTCAAGTGTGATTTTACAAAACAAATATATAACTATTTCACACACGCGTAGATAACGCTTTTGAAATTAATAAGACCAACGGACGGTATGCGATATGTTAACAATCTACGGAATTTTAGTGTTGGTGCTATGATACGGTACGTGTCAGAGATAATTTAAATTTTCTTAAACAAAAAACAGACACAAGTCATGTTCATACAATTTTGAACACGATGTAAGAAATGTTCTGTTGAATATTTTTGGAATTAATTTGCAGCAATTAGGCAGCAATTGCTTCCAATCAAATCAAGTCCAAAATATTCAACAGTAGGCGTACGTATTATTTTGTTTTCAGAAACAATTTAGTTATTTCGAAGCTCTACTTTATCTACGAGCCGTTTGAAATGCGTACCGGTTGACTGCTGTGAGAGATATTTTAATAATACGTTAAATTTATGGATAAAAAGTAAATTTTACTACGAGTTTCTGTTCCAGGTGCGTCTTGAATATTGAATGGACGCTAATATACATAAGAGTTGATGTTTAAAATATTAGCATTGACCCACAAGAAGTGTCTTTGGACATGGCTCTAGGCCTATATATTAAATTTCAAGATCTGTCGGCTAAAATTGTATCTCTTTAGGCCGTCTTGTGTCAACCAGACATCAATGCCTCGGCATGCTACTCATATCAATGGGAAATTTCAATTTATCCATCAATGACATGACGTCATAATCAACTACGTGACGTGTAGGCTGGCGCCATTATCAATTACATCATGGATGACGTAGCTATGCTCGTTACGAACGCTTAATTGATGACGGTCTACACTTTGCTGTGCGAATTGTATGTTTTTACTATTTAATATACATTCTGTTGAATATTTTGAAGCTCATTTGACTGGACGCTGTTAGTACACAGCGCCCAGTCACATTAGTTTCAAAATATTCAACAGCTTACCTGTATGAGCATTTCTGGAAATTTATAGTCAGGAAGTTCAGGGATCGATCGATCCCAACACGGGCAATGTGGGTGGAGCTTAGCTAGAGATGGGCGGGGCGTAGCTAAAACTAGATGCCTCAATTAACCATTTAACGGAAAAGATTTTAAAATAAAATTATAATCTTTGCAGGCCACGAGAAGACGGTTCCTTTAAAAATTATCTCTGAATTTGTTTAACCGACCGGTATGACCATCAGAGGGTTAAATATGTGCTTAGTTAGTGTCCAATTTCAGGCCAAGAGAAGACTATTTTTGAAAGTTTACCACTGGAATGACTAACTCGGTTACCAAGCCAGTCATTACCGTGGTAAACTTTAAAAACCAGTCTTTCCTTAACCGCCAGATTTATGGACATCACTCACGACCAATACTGAAACCGAATTTTTCACTGTTTCTAACATTAAAGAGTTAAATTAAATTTGACGTACGAGTGGTTAAAATGTTAAAACATTTTGGAAAATTTAATTAACGATTTTCCTGCTGTTCGGAATTCGCGCGTTCGCTTATTTAAAGTTGCAATAAGTTGCCCGTTCATGTCGATTATAAAGACTAATATTTGACTTTAGAAAATTAGGCCCAATTTTCGAAAATTTTAACGGTATAGGCATATTATCAAAATTTCATGGTAACTATACAGACACACTGTTGAATATTTTGAAACCAATTTAACTAGGGCTCTCGCTGTCTATAGCAGCACAGCTCCCAGTTAAATTAGGTACAAAATCCTCAAAAGAACGCTTAGTAAATTATAAATTCATCGAAGGCATATGATTCATACACATTCGTGACGCACTTGGTGATTCTCATGACGTAGCTAACGTATCATGACGTAGCTGACTACGTCATTTTGATTGCGATGCCAGTTAACACGTGACGTATTTGCTTATGACAACAGATACTTGAGTGACAGATCGGATATTTCTATTGAATGCAATAGACCAAAGATAAATATAAAATTAGAAATGTTATAAACTGTGACGCGACAAACGGTAGTATAGTTATCAATTTCAGAAACCTATTTTCAAGATGTCAGTTAGTCTCTGGCGCCCATGTTGGATTTCGGAGTATTGTCGATTTTAATAGGCATTTTACTCAGAACTAGTCTACCTTAGTTGAAAACATGTACGATTCCAGTTTCTCCGTCACATATATCACTTCATAATCAACTATGCGACCTGTAGGATGGCGTTATGATTAATTACGTCACGAATGGCGTAGCTAAGTTCGTCACGAACGCTTAATTGATTACGGACTAAGCGTTGTTGTACGAATTGCATGTCTTTACTATTTAATAAACACGCTGTATAGGCAGCAACAGCTCCCAGTCAAATTAGTTTCAAAATATCCAATAGTTTACCTGTATACTTTTCTGGAAAATGGAAATTGATAGTCAGCGAGTTCATGGATAGATCGACCCCAGCCCGGTCCAAGTGTGGCCTGTGTGGGTGGAGCTTAGTCTGAGATGGTTCTAATCGGATTCAACAAACGATAGCAGAGTTATCATAAAAAACTACTATGTCCTGAACCACACACGAATAGCAAAACTTAATGAGATTGACCTGATTCGTGTATGTGATGGCTTCTATATTACCCCAGAAGGAGGAGCAATACAAAGAAGGGATCTACGTAACTGAACTGAACTGTTGGAATCGATCGATACCCGAACTCCCTGACTATCAATTTTCAGAAAACTATGCAGGTAAGCTTTTGAACATTTTGGAACTAATTTAACTGGGGATTGTGGCTGCCTATGCTGTCTATGGCAGCAACAGCCATTAGTTAGCCATCAAATTAGTTTCAAAATGTTCACCAGCATGTTTATTCAATAGTAGAGGCATACAATTCGTACAATGTGTCGGACTATTACGAGTTAAAGACGGGCCAAAGAGAATCATTTATGACGTATTGATTATGACGTCATCCTACACGCCGCTTAGCTGATTATGACGTCGTATGACGTCAGATGATAGATGGATACTCTGGAAATGTGAATTGGCTGTGGTGTTAGTGTGAACGACTGATAATCAGCCGGGTTCGATTATCAGGTGGTGGACGAGCAATTGGTGGAAACATATAGGCAATCTCCGTCACTTCACGTTGGCTCATTCCACCCAGGAGTATAAATGGGTACCAGTGTAAAACTGTGGAAGTTACCAATAATATACTGAAATAAAAAACCCCAACATATGGCGTGAATGGGACCTGGAATCAGGGGCTCGATAAACGCCAGTCAAACCAATATAACCGACGACGACGGCGACGACCTATTACTACGACAGGATCACGTACAACTGTACAACTGTATGTGACATTCAAGTGTTACTACTGAATTACCCTATAATCTATTTTCATTTTCTTTCGTAATTTTTGTATGTTTAGTCGAAAAGCCGCGTTATAATATAAACTGTTCCTACCAAGACTAGCAACAGCTAACGGTAGCCTACCGCTCCTATCAGAAAAAATAATACTCAGTAGTTATTTTCAAAAGTCATTGCGCGTGCCACGCAACAGTTAAAGGGTTGGAGACTAATTTGTTTACCAGCACTTTATTTATTAATAAAGAATCCAGGCGTTATGGAGGCAGTGCTATCCTACAGAAAAGAACGTGCTATTACCTATCATTTCGACTCGACCGTGTAATTTACGGCCGTACCTGTTCAAGAAGCACACCTGTCTTTTGATGGGGGGGGGGGCACAATATGGTGGTTATTTTAGACAGGTGGTCGAACGACCACCTGTCTTAAATAACCACCATATTGTGCCCCACCCATCACCTACTCCACCCCAAAACATATAGTCTAGCAACTACACGTGTGTTTAAATACTTTGTCGAGACCACTAAGGTGGCCGCGTTAGGGAGCTTCGACACTATAAAAGCCGTTTTAGCGCCACTAATTTCTTCCATGACATGAATTGACAAATTACCGGAGATACGGTGTCCACAAATTCGCTCCTCCAAACTCTCCCGAACAATAGCTAG
>CM067359.1:102842332-102909832 GCA_034401795.1 Chaetoderma sp. LZ-2023a | reverse complement strand
TCCAGTTTTAGCCCACTTGTCGAGAACGGGTAAGTGAGCTATGCCACGGTGACCGTCCGTCATCCGTCTCTCCACCAACCTTTGCTTTAAACGACTTCTTCTCAAGATCCACTTGGCCGATTTACATTATATTTGGCAGGAAGCATTCTTAGGGAATACATATCCAAGTTTGTACAAATGAAGCCGATGGGCTCATTTGGCCGGCAGCTATCGTAGATTTTGGCCGATTTTTTTTAGAAAAGTCTTTAAAAATCTTCTCCGAACCCACTTGTTGGATTGATTCAAAACTCATCAAATATTATCTCTGGTACCAAATTTGTTGAAGGGACCTTGAATGGCCAAATCGTTCACCGGCCGTCTTGGATTAGGTACTTTTCACAAAAACGACTTGTTCTCCAGAACCGCTGAATGGATGGGGAAGAAATTTGCGAGATATGATTAGGGAGGAAGTGCCATATTAAAGTTGGTACAAGGGAAGTTGATACTTGAGAACGTGAACCAATCAGGATGTAGCCTGTTTGGCGGCCATATTGGATTTTTTATTTGATAGATTCTGAAGCCGAAATAGGTTTAATTATTTTTTTTGTATATGCTGACTTGAAATTTCCACTTCGAAACTGTCTGATAAACTGTTTCGCGGCCATCTTGGATCATCTCTCGACCACCAAAAAGTCCCATACTAAAACAATAGGAAATTTAAAATGTCTTTTTCTCGAGAACCACTGGGCCAATTTCAATTATATTGGGTAGGACGCATCCTTCTGGTATAGAAATCCAAGTTTATTTAAAGGAAGCTGATCGGCCAATTTGGGCGCCGGTCATCTTGGATTTTGCCCGATTTTTAGGAACCTATTTAAAAATCTTCGCCGAAACCACATGGTGGAATGATTAAAAAATCATGAAATATCATCTAGGACAAGAGTTGAACCAAGTTTGCTCAAATGGTTTGGCGGCACTCTTGGATGACCTTGTTTTCGTGAAAACGATATCTTCTCCAGAACCGTTGAATGGATCGGGCCGAAATTTGTGAGATATGATTGGGCCCAAGAGCCATTAAAGTCTGTTCAAGGGATGTCGATAGGTTTAAACACATGGCCGCCATGGACCAATCACTATGTAGCGTGTATGGCGGCCATTTTGGATTTTTTAATTTGATGGATTTTGAAGCCTAAATTGGTTTTATATAGGTTTTTGGGTATGATGATTTCAAATTTCTACTTTCGAAACTGTTAGATAAACGATTTGGTGGCCATCTTGGACCTTTTTCCTGCCAAAAACTCCTATGCTAAATCAGAAGGAAATTAAAAAAGACTTCTTCACAAGAACCGGTCGATTTCAATTATATTTGACAGGAAACATCCTTCCGTCAAGTTTGTTCAAAGGAATCTGATCGGACAATTTGGCCAGCAGCCATCTTGGGTTTTGGACGATTTTTAGAAACGTCTTTAAACGTTTTTAAAAATCTTCCCCAAAACGGCTTGCATGATCGATTCAAAACATTAGATAGGACAACAGCGGGACCAAGTATGTTCAATGCACTTGATTGGCCAAATGCTTTGGCAAACATTTTGGGTGAACTACCTTTCGAAAAAATCGACTTCTCCAGAACACATGAACGGATCGGGCTTAAATTTGGAAGATATACTTAGTCAGTGAGGGCCATAAAGTCGGTTCAAGGGAAGTTGATTCGCAAAAAAACATGGCCGCTATCGACCAATCAATATGTAGCGTATTTGGGGGACATATTGGAATTTTTTATTTGATAGATTTTGAAGTGAAAATTGGTTTGATTTAGGTTTTTGACGATGCTGATTTCAAATTTGCCGCTTTCGAAACTTTCAGATAAACGGGTTGTCGCCCATCTTGTATAATTCTCCCGGCAAAAATTTCTATAGTAAAGCAATAGAAAATTAAAAACTTATACCAGATGTGAATCGGAAATAAAAATGCCATACCTTTGTTCTTTATTTATTTTCCTTACACTTCACTATTTATGATCAATGAGTTGATCAAATATTCCTCCATTTTCACTATTTCCGTATTTCTCTATGTAGTCTCGAATTTAATATTTCAATTGATAAATTAAAACAAAACCTCTATATGTATTTTCTGTCTTATAATTTGCATATAGTAATAAATTTAATTTATCTGGTTGCATGTAAATATTTTCACTTGGGACGTCAGTACCCCGGTCATAATATTTTTTGCGTGCTTTTTTTCTCTATTTCAACAGCTTCAAATGTCTTATATTTCTGTGTCTTTCTTTGAGTTTTTACTTCCGCATCATGTTTTATGAGTTTTATCCTCTGTTCGTAATGATTATGGCGTATCTAGCTGATTGCAATTTCTAAAGTATATTTGATTTTATAGATTCAAAATTTCAATGTCATCTCTTCCAAGAGAGCAGCTGTATTTAACCCCTATTTTGTCAACTTAACCCTTTAATGGCCAAACTGACCAAAATACAACTTTGCACTGGTCTTCAGGCATGGCTATTTGAAAGGCCCAGAGATGAGTATTTTTGAATATTTACCACTAGAATGACTGGCTCGGTAACCGAGCCAGTCATTCTAGTGGTAAATTTTTAAAAATAGTCTTCTCTCGGCCTGCAGATAGACACGGCTAAAGTAAACACATTAATTTTCTTTACCATTACCCCTTTAATGGGTCAAGCCGGCGACACAAATTTCAGTGGTAAATTTACAAAAATAGTCGTCTAAAATTAAAATATCTTAAAAAAATATTGACCCTCAAAATGATTAATTGCTATATCGTGTATTATGTTGAGCACTTTGAGGCGCTGCTGACACAACACGGGTTAGCCTCCAATACTGGGGGAGGGGGGGGGGTGCGTGGATCTAATTCCATAGTTCTTACAAGTCAAAACTTGAAATCATTATCAAATCATTATAACCATCTCGCCGTGTCCCGTTCTCTGCAGTACGTAGGCCTATCTTGATAACGCAGGTGTCTGGGCCGATACTGGAGCAATACCGGGCCAAATACGGCAAGGTATTGGCCGAGTACCGGCACAGTAACGCGCATTAAGGCAGGCGGTTTTGTCCAAAATGTCACAAATTTGACAAACTGACTGACCGAAAAACAGATAAAGCGATGTATACTCCTTAAGCCCTATTGTGTTAACATAACTTTTTAATGGTCACGATCGCCAAAAAAAACGGGCTATGAAGCGGTAACCGAGCCAGTCACTCCAGTGGTAAATTTTCAAAAATAGTCTTCTCTCAGCCGGTAAATAGATACTAGCGAAGAAAAAAAAATGATTTTCTTGACCATTTTCATGATCCAGCCGGCCAAAAACAGCACCTGTAGTCGTATTGAGCAATGCCTATTTGCACGACAAAAATTATCATTCTCTCGAAAAATCTTGACCATTAAACGGTTAATTGATATAAAAAGAATTTTGAGCACTTTGAGGCGCTGTTGACACAAGAGGTGTTAAGACTGCAAGCAAAATATATCGCTCATAAAGCAGGCTTCTGGGCCGGTACTGGGCTAATACCGGGCCGTAGTGGACCGGGTTTTGGTCACGTACCGGCCCAGTAACCCGCGTTATCAAGGAACCTGGCCTTCGCTAGATAACGCAACAAGAAGGGTGTCCAAATTTCCATTTCACCCGTCTTTCAAAAGCAAGACATATGTGAGATAATGATGAATATAATGTGTGTGATATGTACTGTACTACGTGTTTCTGATGAAGGGTTGTCGATTTATAGGATCTTAATGTGATTCCGGGACTATTCGCAAGCCATTTTTACATACATACATGCCAGTGATTTAACGTGTAGAAGACGGCGTGCTAACAATTATTCACCTTACCACGAGAGCCTACCGTCAACCCTATCGAAAGGGACCGCTTAATTATTTCCATAAATGTGGAAATTTTTTAGAGATTTCTTTAAAACTGATGTTTATTCTTGGTATATGTCTCATAAATCCAACCTCTTCTGGAATAAGAATACAGGTGGAATCGATAGATAGAGATTTAAACGAATCAATACACGTACTGTGCTTACAAGCCGTGACACTTCACCCATCCTCGCTAAAACACGAACTCTAATAAAACTTTACTGGCAATAACTTACGTTTCTGACGTTTGGCGCACACGGGTCGGCAATTTTATATTCTCCCCGCGCGTCAAAAAACAGATGTTATATTCCAAGTTAGAGAGATAGGTAAGCATTATCTCAAGTGTTTCATCTTTGGATATACGTATACACGATCGTTCATGCTCAAGATAGAACCTCCCTTTTGGGGCCAAGCGATTGTGGTTCTTTAAGACAGTGGATATTTTCAGTTTATCCATCAATCACATAACGTCATAATCAACTACGTGTAAGGATGACGTCATAACAAATGACGTCATGAATGACGCAGATAAGTTCGCCAGGAGCGCCTAATCGATGACGGACTAAACGTTGTCGTACGAATTGCCTGTCTGCTATTTTAATAAACATTATGTTGAATATTTTGAAACTAATTTGACTGGCCGCTATAAGCAGCAACAGCACTAAGTCAAATTAGTTTCAAAATATTCAACAGTTTACCTGTATAATTTTCTGGAAATTGATAGTCAAGGAGATCAGGGATCGATCGATCCCAACTCCCAACACGGCAGAAGCGAGGTTGGAACTTAGCTAGAGATGGGCGGGGCATAGCTAAATCTGGATTCCTCCGGTGGGCTTATGACCGCCTGTCTTAAGGAACCAGAATCGTTTGGCTCTAAAAAGATATATCATATAACGATTCACTTTTATTAAGAGACGGTCTCTCTATCGCGACTCACAATTTGTGATCCACGAGGTGGTCGCTTCTTAGAGGTTTCAATACCGATATAGCCCGCTTAGCAATAACGAAGTATAAATATATATTTTCAATATGGTCCATAAAAAATTATGTTTACAATACTTATATGCAGGAATTATTTATCACCCGCTTGTCTTAGTCCATGTTCTCACTAGAGAGTTAATCGGGAATAATGCCATACTTCAGTATGGCGTTATTCGGGATTTAGTCTCTAGTGAGAATACGGCCTTAGTTACCTCGAAGCCTGCTTGCAAATCACTATAATCACCTGTATGGTAAGCCTAACCATACCGAGAACGCGCTATGCTAGCTATGTTTCCACATATACATTGTAAGAAATATAAATTTAATGGCCAAAACGGGTTGCTACGAGAATGGAAAGTTTCCAAGTTATTTGCTGGCCAAAAAAAATGTTCTACAAATTTTAACCACAGAATTTAAAAAAAACCCCACATACGTGTCTTTTCAGCACTTCGATCGGCGAAAACTAACGGGAGGGGGGAAATTTTATTTTGGAAATTTATATAGCTATTGGATGGTAGTGAAAAAGAATGCCAGTTTGTATGTTTGATCAAGGGGTAGTTCCTTGTTTGGAGTGCAGTATTAACCTCTGCAATTCAGGGTTGGAAATTTCCCGGGAAATACTAGTATTTTTCAGGCCAGTGGGAAATACCGGGAAATACTGGGAAATACCGGGAAATACTGGGAAATACTGGGAAATACTGGGAAATACCGGGAAATACTCAGGTATCAGATGACAAATTTATAAATTTCACCCTATGGATGTTTATGATGCTATCGAAAACACTAGCAGGAAAGGAAAGCATTAGTAAATATTATCTAGTGACATATTATGCATAAGTTACAAACCTATGCATAAGGAACATCGTCTTCTAACTGCTAAAGCAACACTACATATGACAAAACTGAACATCCAATAAAATACCATAACAATTTTATGAGGTATACAATTACCTACCCAAGAATAAAATGCTTTGACTGCTGTCAGAACATGCAATGTAAACTTACTTCTGAGGTCTTTACCTATTGCTGTGTACTTGCTTAACCCTTTAACACTCAAGTCGGTTAAATAGCTCCTGCAGTAGTCTTTGATAAATGTCCATTTGCAGACCGAGTGAAGACTATTTTTTAAAATTTACCACTGGGGGTGACTGGCGTGATAACGGAGCTTTTCAAAAATCGCCACTTGATCTGAAAATAAATATTTTCTATGAGATAATTGAAATTTGCTTGAACAAATTTAAGTGTTAAAAGGTTAAATAACTAATTCACTCTCTGGGATGTCATTATATCTAAGTTCTATGAGGACTGAATATATTTCATTCTGAAGTTGCAGAAATGTTAAAATGGTAATTGCTATTTAAACCTGAAATCTATAGACTATGTTGAAAATAATGTGAAAATCTGTGTTTTTAATCAGTCATATTGTAGCCTGTAATAGTATAAATACTAAATAGTACATAATATTAGTATATATTTGTATATAACAGAATGAAATGTGTTGTCATCTCAATCAGTTAATCCCCAATTAGACACCTTGTTGGCTTTCTATTGTGGGACAATATCACACCTGTGTATGAGCTGAGTGTGGCAGATAGCCGAGCTCAGAGCCTTGATTTACATAGAAATCTGAGGCTAACTAAATTAAGAATTTGTTGATATATGTATGAGATAGTGTACCAGCAGTTTGGTAATTTAAGCTTAGATCCCTATTTTAAATCAAGATTCTGATAGGCTGAGAATTCAAGGCAGTACAACGGATTTGTATTTTATGACACAATATGTACAGCATGCTAATGCATTGTATATCAGTTTCATGCTGAAAACGCTTTCTAAAAATTCCACCAACATTGTTTGTGCAATAAATAGTAGGTGTTGTATCTGCTCTGTAGAGTTGAAAAGGTTATAGATATGCTATGATGTGCCTATATTGCCTATTTGATCTCATGTCAACCTGTGTTAGATATAGGCCGCTATAATACACCCTCTGATTAATATATCCAAGATATTTATTTTAAAATTAAAATTTTTTTGATGAGTATTGGAGTATTTCCCAGTATTTCCCGCTATTTCCCAGTATTTCCCGCTTTTTGGATTATTTCCCAGGGTGGTATTTACTGGTATTTCCCGGCTGGTATTTCCCGCACAGGGAAATTGCTGCCAACCATGCTGCAATTGGTCTCAATGCAATATTGCACTGTGCTACTTATCTACTGTGTTTCTTTATTTATATGATGCTAAAGCATTCTGTAATTGGCACATGAGCAATCGCAGTGTGGTCTCGGCAAAACTATCATGCTAAATGTTTGCTTTCTTTTGAATTTACCTGGAAATAATACAAAGACTGTTATTAAGACTTACCTGTAAATGAGAAATCAACCATTTTATTGTTTGTTTGTTCATTTTGCTCTTTTATTCTCTTTCTGAAACAGTCATTTGTATAAACTGGCTGCCAATGGACAATGTAATAAAACAACAGGCATGATTTTGTAACAAAATATATGTTGTCTTGATATGTTTTTGGTAAATCAGCATTCCAAGGGGCAGCACAGCAAGGGAAATAGCTACAGAAACTGAATCATTTTTATTTTATCTTGAAGAGTTTCAAAATATTGAGCCATGCCCAACTTTGTATTTTCAAGAATTCTGGTATGAATATGGGCATTTAAGAGAGGGATCCGGTCTGTCACTCAAGTAGGCTTGCGAAATTATATGATTCAATTAGGCTTGCACGATTACGTGATTAAATCGAAAATCGCGATTATGTTTTAAATCATGAATTTTTATGGTTGAAAATTAAATAATCGAATAATCGTGAATATTTTCTAGTGCATAAAATATTTCAAAACCTAACTTTCAATTACTTTTTAATGCGATCGGTCATGAAAAATAACATTTTGCTTAGTGACTAGTTTTTTAATGTATCACTGGAATGCCTGGCTCGAGAATGCATTCCAGTGATACATTAAAATATAGTCTTATCTTGCCCTGCAAATGGACTTTTCTAAACACCATTGCAGATTTCGTTATTGATATTCTGTTGTTGCTATGTCCTGGTAATTTGTATCCAAGCTGATTAATCGAGTAATCACGATAATTTTTTAATAATCGATCGCTATCACTCAACGCAATAATCGCACAAGGCTAGATTCAATCGAAAATAGCGACTAGTTTTTAGATCGTGATCTTATATGGTTGGAAATCATATAATCGAATGATCATAAACAATTTCTATTGCATAAAATATTTCAATTCCAACCTGTTAATTACTTTTTAATGAGATCTGTCACGTAAATTGAAATTTTGGTCAGTGAAAGTATGTACATTTGCAGGCCAACAAAAGACTATTTTTGAAAATGTATCACAAGCATTCCAGCAATAGATTTGCAAAATAGTCTTCTCTTGGCTTGCAAATGGGCTTGTCTAAACACCATTGCAGACTTTGTCATTGATATGCTTTTGTTATAATGTCTTGGTAATTTCTACCCAAGCTGATTAATCGAGTAATCACGAGTATTCTTAAATAATCAATCGTGATCACTTAAAGCAATACTCGCACATGCTTCTGACGTCATAATCAAAACCGTCACATTCACATGTTAGCTGACGTTAAAATCAACATGATGTAGCTCCGTCGCAAAAAACAAAACATCCGTCATAAATGTCTACGAATTGCATCTTTGGAAAGTTTTCAATATAATATCCATTCTGTTGAAATGTGTGAAGCTAATTCAGCTAGGAGCGCTTCTGTTGTTGTCTATGGCAGCAACTGTTACAGCTACCAGTCAAATTAGTTTCACAACTTTCACCATCTTACCTGTATGATCACCATCGGAATGCTGGGCAGTCTGGGGTCACATTTCTCTGTTGGGGTTCTCTCTCTCTCTCTCTCTCTCCCTCTCTCTCTCTCTCTCTCTCTCTCTCTCTCTCTCTCTCTCTCTCTCTCTCTCTCTCAGGAAACAGGAGCGCCATTATATTATGTTAACATGGAAAATGACAACCCCATCATTATAGCTAACGAATACATACGACGATTCAAATACGCATACAAAGTAGGCTGACCTTATATTATCTCGAAATGGACGCGGCATACCTAGACATGGAATCCTATTTTGATTTCTGTTAAACTCGTTTCAAAAGTAATTAATTATTCAGCAACCTACTAGTATATGCTTGTTCTATATCTGATGTTTAACTTAGCTTCGGGACTGAACGCGTTTCTGTGATTTGTGAGTTCTTAGTTGACTACTGCTGTATGGCGGTGTACGCTCGTGCCACTGTTCGCCATGTGCTCCCAACGCGCCAACTCTTACCCGATGAAATTACACCTAGCTCATGGACCAAGCCTACTAAAGATTGGGACGTGATAATAATAATAATAATAATAATAATAATAATAATAATAATAATAATAATAATAATAATAATAATAATAATGATGATGATGATGATGACGATGAGGAGGAGGAGGAGGAGGAGGAGGAGGAGGATAATGATGACGATAATGATAATGATGATGATGATAAGGAGGAGGAGGAGGAGGAGGAGGAGGAGGGTAATGATGAGGGTGATAGTGACAATGACGATGGTGGTGGTGGTGATTGTGATGGTGTGATGCTGCTAGTAGGGACGATTATGATGATGATGATGACGATGATGATGATGATGATGACGACGACGACGACGATGATGATGATGATCATCATCATCATCATCGCCGTCATCATCGCACACATCATTGTCATCACCTCCATGATGGTTGTTTGCATCGCCATCATCATGAAAATCGTGAGAATCAGAAACAGGATGGCATCAAGGATGATGATAAAAACGATAAGAATTCTGTCAATGTTGATCCATATAACTCCATGGCTATAGCCCACAAAACAAAGTAGAATGTCAATGCAAATAAACCTAAGATTATTCCTGCCACTACTGCTACTGCCGATACTGCTACTGCTGCTGCCGCTACTGCTGCTGCTCCTCCTCCTCCTCCTCCTCCTCGTCCTCCTCTTACTACTACTACTACTACTGCTGCTACTACTACTACTACTACTACTACTACTACTACTACTACTACTACTACTACTACTACTACTGCTGCTGCTGCTGCTGCTGCTGCCGTTGCCGTTGCCGTTGCTACTACTACTACTACTACTACTACTACTACTACTACTACTACTACTACTACTACTACTACTACTACTACTACTTTTACAAAAAATATCAATGTGACCAACGATGATAGCAGCAGCGAACGCAGTTATGACAACAACAACAACAACAACAACAACAACAACAACAACAACAACAACAACAACAACAACAACAATAATAATAATAATAATAATAATAATAATAACATTATCAGCGGCAACATTATCAGCAACAACAACAACAACAACAACAACAACAACAACAACAACAACAACAACAACAACAACAAAAATTACGGGCTCATTGCCTCTGACCATATGTGGACTTCAAGAATCCATTTCCTCACTCAATCATATGACGTCATAATCAATACGCGACGGGTATGTTGACGTCATAATCATGACGTCATGAATGATTCTATATCGCCCGTCTTTAACGCTTAATAATCCGACACGTTGTAAGAATTGTATATTTTTGTTATTTAAGAAACATGCTGTTGAATATTTTGAAACTAATTTAACTGGGTGTCATTGGTAGCAACAACACTCAGATCGATCGATCCCAACACGGCCGCGGTATGGGTGGAGCTTAGCTAGAGGGGGCGGGGCATAGCTAAAAGTGGAAAGCTCCATTATGACATTATTGGATTAACTGAAACCAAAATGTCGGAATATGAAAGCCCCCCCCCCCCCCCCCCCCACTACTACTACTACTACTACTACTACTACTACTACTACTACTACTACTACTACTACTACTACTACTTCTACTACTACTACTACTACTACTACTACTACTACTACTACTACAGCCACCGCCGCCGCTGTTGCTACTATAATGCGATGTACAGTTTAATGTATGTAATTACACGCATTACTGTATAATACTAGTTATACTATAACTGCTATAACTGATATAATTGCTATTTTAAATATGTTACACATATAACAGCTCCATTGCCATAATATAATAGTATTATACGCTATTACCACCATGTGCTATTGCAATAGCCTGGGAGAATAAAGCGAAGTTGAACTTGAACTTGCCAATTAGCAGTATTTATTGCCTCCATATTGCGGTTATGCAGCAATGGTGCTCTTAATGACATCTAAACGAACCACCAATACATGGGTGGTCCTAGCCTTAATAGCTGATTGTGTGCTTAACGATATTTGCATTGAAATATAGAAGTAGCCGGGAAAGAGACCTGGAAGCGAGAGATAGGGAAAGGAGAAGGAATGCCAATGAGAACGGGTGTGTGTGTGGTTGTGTGTGACGGAAGAGAGAGAGAGAGAGAGGGAGGGAGGGAGGGAGGGAGGGAGGGAGAGAGAGAGAGAGAGAGAGAGAGAGAGAAAGAGAAAAGAGCACTGCAAAGTTATTTTTTGGTTATTTTAACTATTAAAGGGTTAAGTTCACACAAGAGGGGTTACAATAACAACGTTTGGTGGCTGGGTGGTTGTTGGGTCGGTCACACAACGAACGGGGGTTCTCTGGCTAGCGGCACCCCAAGCCATATGCGTTAAAGAAGCAATTCCGTGTTACAGGTATAACTCACATATGCTGAGCATATTGCAGAGTTATGTACCAGCAACTGACATAACACACGTGTCCTGGATAAGGATGGTTTTAATTTCAATAAATTAACTAAATAAATACAATTTATCTGGGAGTCATAGCGTACATTAACCCCAGGAACTTTGGCAATTAATTTTTTGTTAGTATTCCGCAACCGTAGGACCCATGCATATTATACACGACCACTTACCAACCATAAACAATGCATTGTTAATAAATTATAATTTTTACAGGAAATGTGAAGATTATATTTTCGAAATTTACCTATAAAATGTAAAAAGTCGATTTCTTTTGTCCTGCAAATGGACATTCATCAAAGGCATTACAGAGGGCGCTATGGTCGAATGGACTGTTAACAGACTATCATGGACTAATGGTTAAGAAAATCAAAATTTCTGCTTAACCGTGCAGTGTCTATCTGCAGGCATACAGAAACCTATTTTGAAAACTTACCACTGGAATGACTGGCTCGATTATCGAGCCGGTCATTCCAGTGGTAAATTTTCAAAAACAGTTGTCTTCTCTTGGCCCGCAAATGGGCATTCCTTAAATCCACGGTAGGGCCGAGTTTTTTTGGCCGACTTGACACTTATAGGGTTACGTTACCACCAGATGGGTCAAGAGGTGGTCTCTTAAAACAGATGACTTGAACCATTTGTCTTCAAGAACCACAATTTTTTAGCTTCGAAATAAAAGGCAGTTGGATCAATCAATCATATGACGTCATAATCAACTACGCAACGTGTAGGATGACGTCATACGCAATGATGTAAAGGATGGCGTAGATAATTTCGCTTAATTGATGATGGACTAAGCGTTGTTGTACGAATTGCACGTCTTTACTATTTAATAAACATGCTGTTGAATATTTTGAAACTAATTTGCCCATAGGCATCAACAACACCCAGTCAAGTTAGTTTCAAAATATTCAACAGCTTACCTGTATAGTTTTTCCCCTGGAAATTGATAGTCAAGCAGTTCAGGCTCGATCGATTACAGCACGGCAAACTGTGGAAGGAGCTTAGCTAGAGATGGGCGTGGCATAACTAAAACTGGATTCCCCCATTTCGTAAACAGGTTTCGTTGTAGACACATATATACCGTAATATTCCTAAACAGATTATAGCTAATTTGCGAGCAGGTGATCTGGTCATGTTTTCACATGGTTTGGCATGTTGTGATAGTCTAAAGAGGCTATCTCGGATGAAAGCCAGGGTAATATTCCCTCCAGATCTTCGGAAATGTAACGTTGGCATTAGTTGTGTGGACCAAAAATAAAAGTCTAGCAGACCTAAATACGCATCATTATAACACTCATTTCACGATTTTTCGTTTATTTGTTAGATAGATGAGGTATCCAGTTTCTCAGTCATTCATATGACGTTATAATCAACTACGTCAGATGTGGATTGACGTCATAATCAGTTACGTCATGACTGACGTGATACAGTCCTTCCCAAACGCTTATAGTCCAGTAGAAATTGACATGGACCCGAATATTTTAGTTAACAGTCCAATTTTTGTTTTAGTTACATCAGCATGACCTAAAATAGCTGCCAGAAAAATTCTCAAAAATTCGCACTTGGGGAAATATGTTTTTAGGGCAAATTAAAAATGGCCGCCAAAATGCTGGTTAAAATTCAGGGAATATGTCATTTAGATAGACCTGACAATTCTCGGCAGGCTTACCAAAGAAAATTACTTTAAACTAATGATAAACTGTGTGATAAATACATACTAAGCAACTTTTATGTGTAAATCTCTCAAAAACCTCTCAATAAACTTAGGAAATACAATGAAACTATACATAACGGATGATTCATACTTCATCATGGTTTGAGCTGTTTTGGTAGTGACCTTCGCATTTACAGTGAATGCTACAGGCAATGCCTTTCTTGGAGCAGCTACATGATACACATAAACGTGTACTGCTAATACACTTACATCGTATATCTATAAGTAGCGCCGGTGGTGCTGGCGCCTTGTCGGTGATGATTGAGGACACTGCTCCATCTTCTACCTTATATCCATATTCTCCCTTCTTCAACACAGTTTTTAGGTGGCGCCATGTACTGACTTGGTGATGTACACGAAAGCCCTGGAAATATGCTGCTCTACGGGTGGGTGGCATGCGCTCAACCGGCACATGCTTAGAAGAAATGGCATTCAGGTATCTGAGATTGTCTAACCCCTGACTTTTTGACACTCCACTGTACTGCTTTAATGAATTTTTCTCCAATTACAGGTACATATTTCTTTGATGCGGAGGTGTCACCAAATATAACTACCTCCTCTCGCAACTTAGGTGAAGACTGAATTTTTTAAAGTTGCTTTACCTTGCCCATGCCATACAAAGCTGATGTAGTATCACAACCAGACATACAGTGGGTAAATGGCAGACACATGCACAGCTCTCTACCTAAAATATCTTTAGCCACTGTAATGCATATCATTTGTTTCCAAGTTTGTAGGAAGATATTTGAAGACATGCTTGCATGAAAGAGTAGCAGAATCAAAATATCCGTATCATCGGCAACCACTATCGTGGGTCGCTCTGGTTGTGGCAGTTCTAATGCCTTTCTTACGATCACAACATCAGCATCACCTTCATCTCCAGCATGCTCTATCTCAACACCTGCATTTGGTAAATGTTCTGCCAACAAATTTATGGTGCTCTGCTTATTGTGTGTGTTTGACAAAAATCCTGCCTTGTTTCCTGGAACAGATGTGTTGTTTTGAACTGCCACATCAGGGAAATCTGGTTGAGTAACTCGCCGCCTCTTCTGTTCTTGGTCCTTTGTTGTTGGTGCATTATAGCTATCAAAGATTACGCATATCGGCACTCCAACCACTCTACAATGTATAACCGCAGACACAAATGAGCTACATACAATTTCCATCGTCCCGATCTTTGGCCAACCTATCCGATGTAAAAGTGCGCAACCATCAAACACTCTTGCTGCTGGCTATGGGATCAGTTGCTGTATAATCGCAGTGTCCATGTCAACAATGTACTTTGCCAGTTGTGACTTTTGGGATTTCCGCATAGTACCATCATCGTGGAGAAGGGCTGGACATACTGTGGCAAGTTCATATTCAAATATACTTTTATCTAGAGGGCCGGAAACATAGGCGCTAGACATTAAGCGATGGTAGAGTTCTTGAGAAAACATATGAACGTCTTCGCTTCCGACTTTGACCACTTTTCGCATGACAGCAAAAGTCACCCGAACGTTCTTTAATTTAACTTCTCGTAAATTTTCTGGCCAATGTTAATTGCATCATCAACAGTAACACGATGCTCTGCAATTAATCCTGTAGCAATGTTTCTCAACTGATGCTCATTAACCGTGAAAGGATCGTGTTCCATAAGAAACAATTTAAGCTTCCTCACGTCTTCTAGATCGTGTTTCATGTTTGCTGGGTGAATTTCCCTATGCTGTTCTGACCATGTTCCCGTGAATGTGTCAGTCAACGATCGCAGAGCATGTGTGTACTGTGCTATGATATGTGCTGTGAGGAGCCATTTTGTTCTAGCAGAATCCTTGTTTGTTATGTTGATCAATCCTCCTTGTGTTTTTCCAGCTCGTATAAGGCACTGCTCAATGGTCATATCCGACCATGTACCACTCCAATACACTTTTTCATTTTTACGGACAGTAAAGTATCCTTCGTGCATGGACCCTTCAAGGCAGGGGCATAGTTCAAGAGAATCTTGAAGAAAAAGGCGACATTTCGTGCAATGGTTATGCCCAGTGGCAGCAAAGAATGGCAACATTAGCTGTATAGCTTTCAGATGGAGTCGCCAGTCACCAGTACGTTCAGCTCTGATGAACAACCTTACAATTGCTACCAAGTCCATGAATAAAGACCACAATTTGCATGTTCTGAACTTTTCTATATTCTTCCTCAAATCACAAACTTGCTTACATAGATTTTTGCAAATGTTCATTGTTACAAACATCATCTGGTGAGATATCATGTGACATGAGTTCGTTACATAGATTATGTAGCTGTGACCACATGTCATCTGTTGCCATATGGTTTTGAGTTTCATGTGTTGTAGCAATTTCTTCTTCGGTTGGCTGTTCATTTGATGATCTATACCTATCATCATCAACGTCGCTGTCTTCATCTTGCAACTCGGAGAGTACAGATTCATCATAAGTGTTACATGAGATATTGTCAGCTGTACCGTCGTTAAAAAATCCATCATCTTGTGGTTCCATTAACAGAAGATGCAATACAGCATCTGTCATGAGAATGCCCTCAGTGTCTTTGTGTAGGCTTTTCCCTCCATCACTTTGGGGAGAGAGTTCCTAGCGTAGACAGTTACCCACAAATCATCTATCCCACTCCCCTCCATGATCTTACAGCCAGCGCCAAGAAAAGACATTAGTTGGTGAAAACCACCCAGACGTATGTACATATTAGCAAACTGGATGGAGTTGTCTTACTTAATTGTGTAGCTTTTCAAGTACAACGGCTGGTCAAATGTTATAGTTGCACAACACATCCCTGCTTTTCTGGCTTTCTTTCACAAACATCATAGTACTATAAATAGCTTAATTTGTTCCTGGATTAAAATACGTCTGATTGCCTGACCGTCAAATATTTGAAGAAACCTGTTAAATCGCTGCATATAGCGCTATTCTTAGGCATTCGTTTTGCCCGAAAAACAGAGGTTGCTACTATATAGATGTTTAACGCTAAAAATCCATTTTGTTTTATTGTACATGAAATTATCTTAAGTAGAGAGTGTGTCAAATACGGCAATACAGCATGGGTTACTGTAAGCACCAATAGTTATCGGTAAGACTAATTTCAGGAGTAGTTAATAGAATACTTACTAAATTATACATGTTTTTTCGTATTTCGCACGTCATGTTATAAGGGTTAAAAAACCATGTTTCCCCAAATGAGAATTTGTGAGAATTTTCTGTGTGCACTTAGGACAGTCATATGAAGAATCTGACACCAAAATGTGGACGTTAACTAAAATGTCCGGGTGCACCTATTTTCTCGTCAATTTCTACTGGTCTATTAATAGTCCGACAAGTTGTCCGAATTGTATGTCTTTACTATTTAATAAACATTATGTTTAATATTTTGAAACTAATTTGACTGGGCGTATCACCTAGTCAAATTAGTTTCGACATATTCGACCAGCTTATCTGTATAGTTTTCTGGAAATTGAGATTGATAGAGTGCATAGGTCGATCGATCCCATCACGGGCAAAGTGTGGATGGAGTTTAGCTAGAGATGGGCGGGGCATATCTAAAACTGTATTCCTCCATTGAAACGTTCACGCAGACGCGGAATCCGATAAAACGACCACGATGACGGCGACGATAAACAGATTATGGCTACATGTAATCTGCTATATAGACCCCAGTATAAGCAAGAACTTATGTGCTTGATTGTCTATAACGAGGGCCTACTTTTTACGGGGTTCCCTGTTTCTACACTGTATGATTACTGTTTTCTGCAGCTGTAGTAGTAGAAACACCATACAGCCGCAATCAGTCCTTCTTTGCTTTTGCCCACGGTGTCGTGTCCTCAGCCGAAATCCTTAGCTTCCTCAGGTCCATTCTTGACTTGAGTGTATCGAGCCCTGCTTTCCTGAGGTCACCTCGTAACACACTTAGCAGATTTATGCAATGACGTCCTCTCCTGGCTTTGTATTTGCTGGCTCCGAGTAGGGCGAATTCCAAGGCTCTCTGTGCTGGTGTCTCTTCTGGCAACCTTAGCACATGGCCAAACATGGACCATCTTTCCTGGGCGACCTTTACAGACAGGGGAGACGTATTAGACCTCTTGTATAGTGCATCGAAGGAATTTATACTGTCTGGCCATCGTGTGTCCAGTGATGGTGCGTAGGTGTTTGCGGTGGCAGACATCAAGTTTGTCTAGAGCTGCCTTTGGAGTTGCCCAGCTGTTATAGTTATACCGCATCAAGGATACGTAGGTTACATTGTATAAACGTAGCCTCTTTATCAAGGGCATCTTTGATCTACGAATCCATAGCTTCCAGAAGGACTGGAAAGCTATGTTCCCATTGACACAGCGCGCAGCAATGTCAGCAGTACTGCAAAGCAGTGAGCCCAGGATTGTACTTTTCGAAGTGGATCGTCATTTTCTTTAGTTTCATGCTTTGTAGATAGGTATATTTGGGTGAACTCTGTTTTGGATTCATTCATAAAGAGATTCTCAAATTTTAGTTTGCTTCAAGCTATTGGCAGAAGTTCGTCAAGGGGTTCTTTTCCTTGTCTATGAAGTCCACATCGTCGGCATATTCCATCTCTAGCTGCATACCCAGTATTGATACTGGGGGAGGTGGCGCTGGTTGGTCTTGTGGAACTTTCCCCCACGGATTTCAATGCAGCAGCAAGGTAACAGGTGAAAAGCCCCGGAGATAGATCATATCCCTGTGGGAGGCCGATTAATATCTCAAACTCTACAGACTTTACTGACTTGACTCGAACTCTCAGCTTGGTGTCTGCAATCAGTAGTCTCACTAGTCGTAGCTCATCTTAAATGCAACTGGCCTGGCGTAGTACATCTAGGATCTTTGAGCGTTCGATTGCGTCGAAGCCTCGTGACATGTCAATGCCAATTTTGTGGAAATCCAGTGTTTGGACATGACTACCGACACAAGCATGCATTGAGCCCATGCAATGACTACGCAGCCGCGTCTGCGTTTGAAGCCACTTTGACATGATCCGGTGAAGTTATCAATCTTGTCTCGGATGCGGCATAGAGCAGCATTGGATAGGATTATCCGTATGCTGTTGAGGAGCACAATGGACCCCATATTGGGTGGGAGACTAGGTGGTTTCTTGGCCCTGGATAGTGCGATAAGGGTGCCTTGACCTACAACGTCGATGGGAAGGTGATGCATAAAAGCTGAATTGATTAGGTCCGTGATCGGTTTTGAGATAATGTCACTTGCATATTTGAATAGGTCATGGCTCATGCCATCAGGTCCAGAAGCACGTTCACGGCTTTAAGCGCCTTCTCAACGTTTGCTGTTTTAATCGATGTTAATAATGGCCTGGGGGTTCCTGAGAAAGGGTGTAAGTGCTTTTCATCGTGGTCAGTAAACTGTTCCTTGAACCATTCTCGAATCGCCTTGGCTTTTCCCTGCTCAGTCCCGATAGAGTGTCCTTCAGAGCTGTGTACAATGAGTGGTGGTGTGTAGTCAGTAACTCTCAGGACTCGGGCTTCCCGAAACACTTTGTGACAGTCATTCGTGGCAGTGATTTCAACTGCTATGGAGTCTGCTTGTTGAATAGCAAGATCTTTTAAACGTACGCTAATGTGGCGCAGAATTTTATTGCGCTCCCGGTATTGTTTGGTGCAGTCTTCACTTTGGCCACTTTGATAGATGGGCAGCCGTAATGCTTTCTGCTCGGCTGACAGTTTTACTACTAGAGGTTCGTCAGTATACCTAGTTTGCTTGTTTTTAGGATCACCTATGGTGCTGGTAGCTGATGATTCCACAGATTTCAGTATTTTGGTTATGGATTCGCTTGGATCGGAGCAGACGTCGATGTTAGCTATCTGGTCCCCGAGGGCCTTTTTGTATGACATGTGAGTGTCAGTGTCACTAATTAGCTTGGGTAGGTTGTAGGTGATTCTACCCTCTTGCCTGCTATGATATTTATATATTAGGTGGCGATCGTTCATCTGAAGGCGTGTAATGGCTGGTTTAGGGTCTGAATTGTTTCTACACTAGTTCTCATTTATAACCCGGGGCGGAGCTTTAGGAGACCAGTTTTTGCTATTCCTGCCCCAATTCTAGCTAAGCTCCACCCGTGCTTTGCCCGTGTTGTGATCAATCGATCCCTGAGCTCTCTGAATCTCAATTTCCAGAAAACTATTCACGTAAGCAATTTTCATACATATGGGGATTACAGTTTTAGCTATGCTCCGCCCATCTTTAGCTAAGCTACACACTCACTTCGCCAGTGTTGGGATCTATCCCTGAACTGCCGTACTATCAATTTTCAGAAGACTATACAGGTAAGCTGTTGAATATTTTGAAATTTATTTGACTGAGTGCTGTTGCTGCCTATGGCAGAAACAGCGCCCGGTCAAACTAGTATGAACATATTCAATAGAATGTCTATTAAATAGTAAAGACCTACACTCCGCGCAACTTGACGGACTATTAACCGTTTGTGACGGACTAAATTGCGCCATTCATGACGTCAATTGATTATGACGCCAGCCTACATGTGACATAGTTTATTATGATGTCATAGTATTGACTGATAAACTGAACTCCTCCATTCGCGAGGAGTGAATCAGACTGCCCCATGTTTCCAACTACAGCAAGAGAGTCGACCACTCAGGCGCGAACCGGGTTCTCGGGTTAAGTAGTTCTGAGTGATAATCCCGACAACAAATTCTCAATAATATATTCGAAAAGATCTGTTGCATTCATGCCATTTGCAAAGTGAATCTGAATTCTATGTTCTCTGAAATTAGGAGTTATATCCGTTATAGAGACTAAGTTTTAAGGGCGATGGGAATAATTTGGTCGGTCTTGATGGCCAACCTACTTCCATAGCCCTTGACAGCCGAGGGTGGTGGGTATGGTGGGAGCCCAATCGTATTCCTTTCTTGGCAGTGTGTCGTTCGCGGCATTTTTGTTGTGATCTTTGCATTTTAACCTATTCCCACCAATCTCTAGTTAAGCTCCACCCACACATCACTTGCATTAGGATCGATCGATTTCTGAACTCCCAGACTATAAATTTCCAGAAAACTATACAGGTAAGCTGTTGAATATTTTGAAACTAATTTAATTGGGTGATGTTGCTGCCTATGGCAGCAACAGGGCTCAGCCAGATTAGCTTTAAAATATTCAGCAGCAACTTTATTAAATAGTAGAGACAAAAGTATTCAGTAATATCCTTTGATGAAGCAATATATTCCAAAGCAAAAGAATAAAAATGGAGTCATGAAGACCAATTTAAGGATACTGTGTTAAGAATGGGAGGCATGCATATTGCAATGATATATTTGACTCTGCTTGGGCGCTGCTATGAAGAAAGCGGTATTGAGGATATTTTCATTGAGTCCGGCGTGTACGGTACTAGCTCCACTACATCCCTGCTAAAGGGAAGAGTCATACAACCGTGGTGTCAGAGCACACAAATTAATGACGGAGGCTATGCAGAGGATTCGCTGGAGTGTCTTTGCTGATTGGTATGATCGAGAAGAACATACTCATGGAGATGTTGTGGATGAAGAGCTGATTCTTAAGCAAATCTAGAAATGTATCCCATCAATATCGCAATTGACTGGTGCCAATGATGCCTGAGATAAAAAAGAATTGTCGAATGACACAGAATGCGGTGTTTCTTAGCTAAATGTTGTGCCACAACTGATGGACAAATTCTGTGCCCATGGAAAAAATCCAAAACATAATCTTTTTGAGGTCAGTGTATACCCATGGTGTGTGTCATCCTGGGATTTATTAGAGATGAACGTGATGGACTTTGGGAGCTACATTTAACCCCATTTGCAGAAATGCTTCCATAGTTGTTTGCATTTGATGGAACAAACTATGCTCGCTGGGTTAGTGTATTTATGTAATATGGACCGTTACTTTTGCCCATCACTTCTCCGTATATGGACCAGCAATTTAAGCCATCCAACAAGAAGTTCAATCATGTGTGGAATGACATGGCACTGCAACAAAGCATAAATCGTGACAGCAAGGAAAATGGTGGAAGCATTGGATACAGCTTGGTTACTTACGTTGCACATCCGCTCTGCCGTCACTACAGCATTAAAAGAGATGTCTGGCCTATGTGATAATAATGGACAACATGAAAAGGCCAGACATACACAAGTAAAACATGATGAAATTGATGTACAGAGGATTCTCAAGGTAATCCGTGAACAAAAAACTGATCCATTCAAATTCATTTAAATTCAGTGATCTTTCCCTGATCAACATTGCAAGCTTTACTGTTGCCACAGAAAAAATAGCGATCAAATAATTAGTGAACATGCAACTGGAAGGTCAGAGGTTATCAAATTTGTGAAAGATAGATTAAACACAAATGAGGTAGCCTTTTTTATCCACTGTGAAGACTGAAACTTCAGAACTTTGCTTCAATGCGTAAATACATTAGGAAACCAGTCTGAAATGAAAATGCTATGATGGTAAACACTGCCAGAGACTTGTTTAGTAGACGTGTTGTGGTTGCGAAATCGCATGATATTACCTTGCCAGATATGTTCAAATTCAAGCTATCAACTGTGCCTTTCTCACTTGCAGACTCATGTAACAACTTATTAGACTCGCCGTCTATAACTCCACTTCTTAAGCTTTCACCCAAAGACTCAGTTGTTATCTTCTCCCTCCAGGAAACTCCCGCCATTTGTTGTCCCGGACTCCAATTAGATAACCTAAAAGTCGGAATCTGAAACAACACTAAAACTACGATTAGGTTTACACTCAGATGGTTCCCTGAGGAAAGCTACAAAAGTGCACTGATATCTGAGCTAGAGAGAGAGAGAGAAGCTAGTGTTGAACATAAACTACCTCACAATACGGATACAGTGGCTTGGATGATTGATGATATGGCTATCCTTCAAATGGTGAAGAAAGGTAACAGAACAACATTCAGTGAATTATCCAAACTTGGGTTGTGCCTACTTCAAGAGGACAGTAACTGTGCGACAATCGATGTTTTCTTTGTGACAGATATGACTGCCCTAACTTCATCAAAATGTTTGAGCATTGGAGAAGACAGCTATTGGATGCGGGGTTTGAAATAAAAATACAGGGGCCCAACACTCCCATTCCGAGCCAATGGGACAAATACATGGGCAACCAAAAAACGAAGCCAACCTTGTATTGTTTCTGTGTAATACACGGTGCGACGTCGCTCCGGATGTTCTAAAACCTGGACAAGAATTGATTCTTGCTGGTGGATCTGAGGATGAACAAATTGCCAGACCTGTTACATATCAAAATGTTTAGGAAATAAATGCCCTGTTCTCCACTGCAGAAGAAGCTGACACGAAACCCATGCTCTATGCTCAACACGCTGCATCAAATTGTTGTTCACGGATTGTCATATGGTCACAAGATACTGTTGGGGTCATATTGTGCATACATCACAAATCAAATCTCCAATGTCATGAGTTATGGGTTCGCACTGGTGTCCGGGATACGTCATGCTATGTTCCCATTCACAATATTACAAAGAAGTTATGGTCAATGCTGTGTAACATACTTCCGCCATTCCATACTATGATGGGGTGCGACTCGACAAGTGGATTTTAGAGAATTGAAAAAGGGAAACCATGGAGATGACTGCATTCTGATCCTAACACATTCCCTGGTTTGGTTGATGTTGGAAGGTCATTAACTACACCACCAGATGCTCATAACGTTGTTTGTCAATTCATCGCTCGTCTGTGTGATCCAATGGACACACCCGGTGGTGTAAAGAAAGTTAAGTACAAACTATTCTCTTAGAAACAAGCAAGGAATGAAGCATTGCCACTAACTTCTGACAGCTTGTCACACCAGCCATGCTAATTACCAAACATTCATTTGGCGTAATGCACTTCTTGTAAAATCAAATATTGGCTCACCAATTGGACACGATTGGCACGACGAAACTGTTTGCAACATTGCTCAAACTCTAATGACAAAGTGCTTGGCTACTAATACTTGTTGCAGTTAACAAGTTGCAAGTGTACCAAATCAATGTGCAAGGGAAATTGTGGTTGTACTCGTGTTGGGATGGCATACAGAGAAGCGCGCGCCTGTATTAATGCGGACATATTTCAAATTAAACATAACCTGCAGACATATATGCTGATGAGGACGACGATAAGCCTGATAAAGTCATTAAAAATAGTGGAAATAAAGAAAATATAAGTTAATTCTGACTGCTTAGATCACACTATCTAGAAATTTGATCACATTAATGGTAATGGTCATCGTCCAACCACACATTTGCCAAGTATCCAATATGCAACCGAATATGATAACAATTCCTCTCAATTTTACAGCAGATCAAAGTTAGACTCATACAGATTGCTTGAATAATGAATTACGAATATAATGTAATCTGAAGCTTACTTTCTAATTAATAAATTAATATTTCAACTTAAAGTTAAAAACACTTAAATGTATACTTATTTTAGTGATTTGACCTTATATTGACCTTCAGTATTGAAATAATTGTGCAATTTTCATGTTATTTTATAGCATTCTAATCAAAAAATAAAAAGAATGCGTCCCTGCAAAATCCATGAAGTTATTTAGACACATGAGATTCAAAAGACAACATGACCTGAATTAAGTTGCTCAGATCTCTGTTTTTGCAACGAAAGGGGCAACGGCATTATTTGATGTATCTCAGCCCGGCGGTAAAGTTCAGACTGACACCCTGCCTTAAAATATTCCTAAGCTATACATACCTCTTTCAGAAAGCTGTGGATTTTTGGCTGTGTATAGGGTGTGCTACGAACTTTTAAAATAGGCCTCGTTTCTCGCATCTGCTTCTGGTGTGAACAGCCATTTCGTGTATGTTTTAGATAATATAAATAAATGTATATTACGTAATCTTAATATTAATTTAATTTTAGTTTAATTCTTTTATTAGGTTATTTTATGCATTCCCATTGTGCCATTTTTAAGTGTTTGCTCTATCGTGATGTATGCGTACACCATGCTGTATGGTATATTTTTATCGCATTAGATGGATTGATTGATTGATTGAATGATTGATGATTCCCATCACTGAGTCACACACACCCCAACACGCACCCCGCCGAGTCAAATCTCCCACTTTTAAGCGATTAATGGCTAAATTTGATTGTGAAAATAAAAAAATATTTGCTTATTGAATGCCCATTTGCAGGCCAAGAGAAGACTATTTTTTAAGATTCACCACTGGACTTTATTATCGAGCCAGTCATTCCAATCGAGAATTTTCAAAAATATTTTTCTCTTGGCCTGCAAATGGATAATTTCTAAAGACCGCAACAGAGGCATGTTTTGGGCATCTTCGCCATGACATGGTCAACTAACTTCTATAGCGTCTGATTCTGGATGCTAATTTTGTATACGTAATCAACAAAACTACCGTATGTCACTTCGTTGTAGGCCTAAATACATAAGCAGTAGGAAGTCCCAGATTAGAGGCATGATGCTAAATTTACTTAGCAGAATATGACTGGGCAAGGATAATGTTATTATAATTAAGGTGTACTTAGCATAATTGGTTGGTCCAACAAACAGTTTAAAGTAATACCCTGTCCAACATTTAGGGAATACAGTTATGCCAATAGGAAGTATGCTTATAAAGGGCCAGCGGAACTCAAGAAAGTAAAAATATGTACAAAAATAGATTGGCGCATGGTATAAGAATACAAATTTCATTACCAATCAGAGGCAACTTAAACAAAGCATTGTGTGGGAAATTACCAGCAAACATTAGCCCCTAACTAGAATATTTAATCAACCAATCCTGTGTCAACAGCGATTCAAATCGCTCAAACTTTTAGAAATATACTTAGGCATTACCTCTAAAATATAAATACATTTGGAAATTTTCTATATTTCTGTTACAATATAATTGTCCTGGTTGCTTAATAACAATAATAATTGTTAATTAATAATAATTTGTATGCGCAAATTCCGGCGCCGTCAACCACATTTGTTATTATTTGCTGTTTTTCTGGAAACTTGTGCGAGCGGGCGAGTTTTTCAAGTTCGGCAGGCATTAAATGTACGAAATTGAAAGAGCTCAGAAAATCTTCAATATGTCCAGACAGTTCATTGGCCTCAGACAACATACATACACCACAACACTTGCCCCTCGAAAACATCAACTCCTTACACGCCAAGGGCACAAGAACCCCACACATTTATACCACAAGATCAAACAAATAAGTTTCGTAATAATATTTTTTGTTTATACAAGAGCAGTGATGAATTGCAAGCGACCACTAACTAAGTAAGTACCAAATACTCTGGTTTCTCTGCGAAACGGAGATAAGTCGATCGTAAGATTTGTGTTTGCAATTTTAATATTTGTAGAATTTATAACTTGCATCTTCTTGGATATCAAGTGATCGTAAATATAAGAATTGGTGTTGAAATGACTCAGCGAGAGTCTCTTTTACGGTCAGGATTAAAAACATGAAATTTGTGCTCAGAGAATGTCCTAGTTAAAGCTATTTTTGTAAACTTACCGCAGGAATTTACACAAAACAGCTTCCTGACGAGGTCGTCTTGGCAAGATAAAGTCTCTGACTGACGATCCAACAAGCATGATTATACATGTATGATTTTTACCTTTCGACAAGTGGAATCATACACGTAAAAAGTAGGACAATGATCAACTTTCGTCCGACAGCGTAAAATTTGTTTTATGAAACAACCAATCATATACCGGAATTTGTATCACGTGATTTTGTTGGCATCACTGATTGGTAGCCTTATCCAACAATATCCGATGCTGTATGATCGTGTATGATGAACATCTATTAAATACAAATGTATAATCATGCATGTTGCATCGTCTATCATTGGCTTAAGTCACTATCCAGTTGGAGGCAAAGAGAATTTGCATTTCCTTAGTCAGTATCCATTTACCTGTCATTCTTTTGAGAATTTACGGCAGAAATAACAGGCTCAGTTACCAGTAAATAGGCATATCCTATCAACTGGCGAAGGTGGCACACGATTGGCTAACCTGCAATCAACAGGCCCGTTAATTTCCTCTATCCATTTCTGATCCGTATTTATCGTCTCACCTAAATGTGCCTATAGAATTTAGTCTACGGATACGCCAAGCCTGTTTATAAAGGACACCCTGCACGTGTGGCACTTAAGATAGACCCACTGACAGTGGTGGTTCTTTAACCGATTCGACCTCTACACACCATAAGCAACAAAGTCGTGTTGATATAAGGTATATTTTTACTGAATATTCTGAAACTAATTTGACTGGAACCTCCCAGCCGAATTAGTTTCAAAATATTCATCAGCTTACCTGTGTAGTTGCTTTGTAATTGTGACATTGACATTTCAGGAATTAACCCGTTGAAGGGGTTAAAACTGGTGTCGCCAAGAAGTTATTGATTTAAGCTGGGTGTTACGAGTCCCTAATTTCTTAGACCAATTCAGGCCATATAGTTAGGCTGATTTATTTTCAGGCTATCATGCAATGCACCGTTCCACTTTTAGCTGTGCCCCAGCCCTCTTTAGCTAACCTGCACCCACACCTCGCTCGAGGTGGGATAGAACAATCCATGACTATCATTTTCCAGAAACAATACAGATAAGCTGTTGAATATTTTGAAACTAATTTGCATTGGTGTGGTTGCCTATGCCTATGCGATGCCTCTGGCAGGGTAACCTCTGAGGAATCTGCAATGTGGCAATGATGTGTTGATTCATCCATCAAATCGGCACTGGTTTGATTATTGATGCTTTATAGGCCGTTTAGCTTGTACACTCTTTCAGCAATGTTGTATAGCACACATTTACCATCAACATAATGCATACGCGTGTGTCATTCACCACAACTGCAGATTTTCTAGGCGTGGCCGAACTAATCGCAGTTTTGACAATGAGAGCATCAGCATCACCCTCGCTTTGAGAGTTTGACGCACAGTGTTCAGTCAATTTCTGAAGTAATAGCTTGCTCAATCGACTATTATTGAAGAGACTAAGTAGGAACTTTACTGACACACGCGTGCCTCCCTCTGTAGCGATTGCAACATCAGCGGTCACCCTACTCCTATTCTGACGTTGGTGTGTTCATTTGTTTCTGTCGACCGACCGAAGCTGTAACCACAGAATACAACATATATTACGTAGCTGTCAAGCCTTGATGCAATAGGCTTGAGGAACTGAGCAGCCAGATCATTGTAAGTACATTGAGGAACAGATGGCGGTTGTTGGAGGGCAGCACCACCATCCACAACATAGCAGTCAGCGTTTGGGTTTTCAATACAAAGCGATTGTTTGAGTACCCTGTTACGTAATAGAGCCTTTCATGTTTGACACATGGACCTATTTTTGAAAAGGACAGCGGGCTCGGGTGAGAACTCATAGTTGAAGTTGCTGATTTGGACATCTCGGTCTTTCCGTTCCAATCGGAGAGTCGCGCAGGGGTACAGTACCAGTGGGTAAAATTGAGACCACCCTTTTGTCCATTTTCACTCCTTCTAATACTCAGATGTTTCTACTAATTGAAGCCTCTTCAAAACAACCCCCCCCCCAAAGCTTCCGTTATATCAAAGCTCCAACTGCTTCGGCATCATCACAGTTGATCCCGTCATTCTCCCCAGTGGTTAAACCCATTTGCTGGTCGTAACGCCGGTGTCAAATGCGTCATGGTCACATCTGGCCAATCTTATTTTCTCTGACTCATGCTTAGATCCACGTGCTGTTCACTCGTTCTGTGTTCGATTTTTGTAAGTGTACTCATCGGATTGTGGATTGCAACACATCGGTACATGCTGTTGATACAGGGAATACACACTGACTCTCTTGCTCCTAGCCCCCATATTAGACCTCATCGACTCTGCAAGGATCGCATCAGAGCAGTTCGATGATATGGTTGATCACCAAGCCTGCCCACTATCTGTTACTCCAGCGTACATTAAAATAAACATTCCGTACGCCCAGGGATAGTCTGTCTTCAATTCTAGCATCTGATGAAAGTACATCTTTGCAGACTTGACGTAATGCGTATGCCCAGGTGCTGCAAATAGATTGATCATCTTGCCAACAGTTTGCAGATGCAGACTCCAATTACCAGTCCTCTCGGCGCGAATGAATTCTTTGATTATGCTGATATAGTAAAGGCATGGTATCCATAACATCGTTATGCGAGGAAATTTAGCTAACTCTTCCTTCAGTTTGTCACGGGGTTCTCCTAAGTTTTTGAGTTCTAAGGACTTAGTGATCTCTTCTAGTTCATCTGGTAGTCCTCTTTGATGACATCACAGAGAAATTCTATCTTCATAACTTTCACGCTAGGTAGTGGATTCAGGGTGCTGTTCCTCTCACTGACGAGATTCTTACTCCTGCTATCATCATTGTCTCCCTTGTTCTCATCGTCGCTGGCACGTCATCACTCATCTCTGATTCACTGTCATTGTGCCAACCCTCATCTTCACTTCCATCATCAAATTCAGTTTCACCTGCTTGAATAGTGATCGCTGCCGGCAAAAATGGAGGCAACAGTTTTGAAGTTATCACAGACTCCGACATGACAAATGCTTAGAGAATCCTTGCAATTGCTTTCTTATTGAAAATATGCGTTACTGCAACCTTTCCGAATACTGTCTTAAATGCAAAGCGGAAACGCTATCATTTTGAAACTAACGCTGAGCCCAGACTGATATTATTTAGCTACTGCCACACACATAGCTCATCATCATCATCATCATCATCATCATCATCATCATCATCATCATCATTATCATGTGGGAACTACCAAGGGTGAGAACTACTTCCATGATTGTGTAGCGCATTCACAATTTTCAGAGATTTGCCGCAAAATGGTTGATTAAACTTGACCATAGGAGTAGGAAAATTGAGCTCTTCAGAACACGGTGGTCTTTTGTAGAAGCTAGGGTTTCGTAGATCAATGATGCCCTTGACAAAAACACTATGTTTATGCAAGGCAACCTGCGTATCCTTGATGCTATATAACTGTAACAGCTGGGCAGTTCCCAAGGCAGCACGAGACATACTTGATGCCAAACTTGATGCCTGCCACCACAAACACCTACGCACCATCACTGGACACCGATAGCCAGACAGCATAGTTTCAATTGATGCACTATACAAGATGTGTAATACATCGCAGCTGTCCGTAAAAGTCACTCAGCAAAGATGGTTCATGTTTGGCCATGTGCTAATGATGCCAGAAGACACATCAGCGCAGAGAGCCTTGGAATTCGCCATACTGAAAGTCAGCAAATACAAAGCGAGGATAGGACGTCATTGAAAAAATCTGTTACGTGTGCTACGAGGTGACCGCAGGAAAACAGGCCTCGGTACACTCAGATCAAGAGTTGAACTCAGGAAGCTAAAGATTTTGGCTGAGGACAAGACACGGTGGGCGAAGGAAGGTTCTGCGTGTATCCGATTGCTTCCTTATTATAACGGTTTATAAGCTACTAGATACATTAAAAGGAAATAATTATATTTTCAAAATTACTAATTTGTGTGTTTTACATTTTCACCGTATTTTACCGTGATACTCTCTCAACTTAAATCAACATAAGATTATTTCCCCAACGGGCTCAGCGTGAGGCGCCTAGTATGTTAAACTAAATTCTGCTTCAAATGGTACCAGATACAGCTTTGGTATATTTTTAGAATCGTAGACCTATTTTGCGGCTATCTCGCCCAGACAAGTAACTGTGTAATTTTGAGAATAAATAAAATGAGATCATACACTCGGGCGCGAAACGGGTACTCAGGTTACGTTAGCAGACTGACTATCCTTACGGCCAAGCAACTTATGGAGCCAGCTTTTACATACAGATTCAACAGAAATCTTATTTGCTTTGGATTAGCATGCGTATGCAATGGAGAGCTATGATCTGTCACTCAAGTCAGATTACTTTCAAAATACTCAACCGCTTACGTGTATAATGGGCCTTTCCAGTTTATCCACCTATCATATGACGTCATAATCAACTACGTGACGTGTATGATGACGTCATAATCAATGACGTCATGAATGGCGTAATTAAATTCGTCACAAACGCCTAATTGGTGACGGACTAAAGCGTTGTTGTGTGAATTATATTGTCTTTATTATTTAATAAACATGCTGCTGAATATTTTGAAATTAACTTAACCGAGCGCTGTTGCTGTTTGGTAATCAGGATGAAAATAGTTAGCCTAATTCTATCAGGTAAATAGGCCTACGCTGCATATTTTCTTCATGGGTGTACGTATCCCATTGTGCAAATTACAAAATGTATTTTCTAGTTTAACAATTTCTTTCGGATTTTTCTCATAGAAAATGTCCATTTACTGACTGAGAGAAGCCTATTTTTTTAATTGTACCACTGGAATGACTGGCTGAATTATCGAGCCCGTCACCCTAACAGTAAATCCTAAAAAAATAGGCTTGGCTTGGTTCGTAGATGGGCATTTCTCAAGACCAGTGCTGATGACGTGTTTGGCTGGTATGAGTGTTCAACGGGTAAACATACAACACGCAAATAACATTCCATACACCTCTTCTTTAACGAGAGGAGAAAGTTTAAAGAAAAGCCACCGAAAAGCGTTCAATGTTTGCATAATAAAGAGTTTTGCTGAATAACTCTGATACAAGCTGAAATACCTATCGTGTCGTTTTTACTCTTACACCAACATCGCATTAAAGCGCTCAAAATGCTATTTATTTCAATTAACCATTTAATTGCCAATAATATTCAAGGAAATTTTTATTTTTGCAGCCAAAAAGAGCATCTTTTTGTGTAAATCTATAACGCAAATTTACAAAAAAAGATTTCTGTCATCAAAAGTGTAATTGTCAAGAAAATTAAAATTTCTGCTTATATCCAGTGTCCAATTGCAGACCAAGAAGAGTATTTTTTGAAAATTTACCGCTGGAATGACTGTCTCGGTTACCGAGCCAGTCATTCCAGTGGTAAATTTTCAAAAATATTCTTCAAAAATATTCTTTTCTTAGCGTGCAAATGGCCATTTCTCAAGATCACTGCAGAGGGCGTTTTTGACCAACTTGAACAGTAAAGGGTTAAGTTGACACAAGAGGGGTTAAACGCTAAAAGATCTAAACAATTATATGGACACATATTTGGAGTCTGTCGTTTTACTTTTCCTTGTACGAGACGAGGTATAATTCAGTCATTGCAAACTCCCGTATCGTAGTCTGTGAAGTATCATCCTTTCATAAAAACCAATTGCTATCTGACTTTTACAAAATTACATGAGTAATCTACAAACATAATGTCCGAGACTAACAGTTTGAATTTCATGTCTTTTGCACACTCCGCATTGCCTATCTGTGTATTGTTGTATGATTTAGAAAGAGAAGCTAGTTTTGAAGATAAGTGTTTTATACTCATGAGTTTTAAAAATTACCGCGCAACATAAAATAAATCCAAATAAGTGATCGGGTGTAGTTGTGCGTGTATCAAGCGTGACGCGCTATCTTTCCCACTTAGGCATCTTTGTCAGAATGTAAAAAACGTGACAGACAGACAGACAGACAGGCAGGCAGGCAGGCAGGCAGGCAGGCAGGCAGGCAGGCAGGCAGGCAGGCAGGCAGGCAGGCAGGCGGAGAGACATAGGCAGGCAGACAGACAGACAGACAGACAGACAGACAGACAGACAGACAGACAGACAGACAGACAGACAGACAGACAGACAGACAGACAGACAGACAGACAGACAGACAGGCAGGCAGGCAGGCAGGCAGGCAGGCAGGCAGGCAGGCAGGCAGGCAGGCAGACAGACAGACATGTACTAGTTGTTATTCACAACTGGAAACGAACAGATGCCTTGCAGTTTAATCTGAGAAAAGTGCAGTACCAGCGAGGAAATATAGAATTGGATCCATTGTAGTGAATGAGGTCGAACAAATTGCAACCACAATGCATTCTATCGCCAACCCAGTTCTACAAAACCCGTCCTAAGCATTCATCTTATAAAACACGTGGTCTAGTAATACACGTTACATGCTATCGAATAACGTTTTTGAGACCAGAGGATGGTGCCTCTTTAACCACACACCCGCCCCATTCCAATTTCCACACATATGGGGAAATCCAGTTTTAGCTATGCCCCGCCCACCTTTAGCTAAGCTCCATCCTCACTTCGGCCGAGTTGGGATCGATCGATCCCTGAACTCCATGACTATCAATTTCCGGAAGACTGTACATGTAAAGCGGCTGAATAATTTGAAATTCATTTGAAAGGTGTTGTTGCTGCCTATGACAGCAACAGCGCCAAATTAAATTAGTTTCAAAATATTCATCAGCATGTTTATTAAATAGTTAATGTATACAATACGTACAACAACGCTTAGTCCATCATCGATTAAGCGATCATGACGAACTTAGCTGCGCCATTCATAATTGATTATGATGCCAGGATACACGTCACGTAGTTGATTATGACGTCATACGATTGACCGAGAAACTGGAATCCCGCATTCCGATTTCCACACATATGTCTTTCTAACGCGCATCATCAAACAGTTTTCCTATGAGTGAATACATTGTGCATATTCTGTGGAACCCCGCTTTTGGAAATTACCTAACTAGGTTTCTTTGGTGATTCCGCGCAGATTTAGCCCTCAACGCCTCTGTATTAAGCGTAGCTCCGCCACACTCACAAACCATTTCAAATCGACAGCACAATCTGCAGGAATTCTACAGGCTGAAAAGTTATTTCATACACTGGTGCATTTGGTAGTTGGGAAATACACGAATGTGTCTTCTATTTCCACTTCCTCACAGATAATTTCTGAAGTACCAGAAAATATTCTTCCTGACAGTTATATTATCCACAACTCTAACAGTTTAAAAACCTTGACCCTTTAATACTCATATCGGCCAAAACGGCGTTTGCATTGGTCTTGAGAAATGTGTATTTGCAGACCAAGGGAAAATGTTTTTGAAGATTTACTACTGGAATGACTAGCTCGATATGTAAGCCAGCCATTCCAGTGGTAAATTATCAAAAATACTCTTCTCTTGGTCCGCAAATTGACATTTTTAATGAGAAAATTGAAGTTTTCTTGAACAAATTCAGGAGTTAAACGGCTAACCCTCAAATTTGTTCAGGAAAATTTCGATTTTCTCATAGAAAATGCCCATTTGTAGACCAAGAGAAGACTTTTTAAAATTCGTTTATCGAGTCGGTCATTCCAGTGGTGAATTTTCAAAAATAGTCTTCTATTTGTCTGCAAATGGGCACTCCTGAAAACCACTGCAGAAGCAGTTTTTTGCTGATATGAGTGGGTAAGGGGTAAAAGTGACAGTTTATATGTACAGTTGCGTTTCCCAGTATTTTCATGCAATCGTTATTCTCTCAGGCTACAACTATAGCATATGAGGTGTGCATTACATTTATACAGTTGACGATAAAGATATATATGTGTATTATTACTTGATATAAATAAACACAATAAGTTAGTATAACCATTATTTTATCAATAATGTACCGCCATCATCATCATCATCATCATCATCATCATCATCATCCAGTAGCAACAAAATTGGCAATAATCTAAAAAAGCAACATAGTAGAAGTAGTAGTAGTAGTAGTAGTAGTAGTAGTAGTAGTAGTAGTAGTATTAGTATTAGTATTAGTATTAGTAGTAGTAGTAGTAGTAGTAGTAGTAGTAGTAGTAGTAGTAGTAGTAGTAGTAGTAGTCGAAGTGAACGCACGCGTTTATTTAGCTCTGCAATTGCTGCCCGAATTTACTAGTTTCTAGCGCGATTTTGTAGATAAATTTTATACATATATTTCGTATTAGTATTTCCTTTCAAACTTTATGTTTAATTTGTAAATTCTTGTCTTGGTTGGAGCGCATTTTGTGTCTCCATTTTCTAAAGGCATTCCTCTTAGCTGGCGGTTTCCGCCATTTAATAGGGCTCCTCTTACTGTGGTCAATGCAATACATTTCTCCCCGCGCCAGTCTGCTATTTCTATAGTTCGTAGGCTAGCGCATTATGTTTGGCAAGATCGCTTGAGTGAGTGGATTTAATTCCTTTGTCATTTGTAAGCACAAGCCTAGTTCTTTAACTATATCAATCCTTATAGTCAGTTGGCTGTCCCCGGTCAACTCGAACAGACTAACAAATATATGACTGTACTATCTATTCATATATTTGTTAGTATACTTTAATCGGCTAGGTGTTAGTGAACCACTTAGAAAGTGGTTCAAACTAACAAATATACGACTGTACTCTCTATTCGGATATTTGTTGGTAGACGTCAGGGTTTCAAAAGGGAACACTATTTATTTAGTGTTTAGCTCTTTCCCTGACGTCCTGGTGTTATATAAGTATATATTTATTATATATTGTAGTAGTATGGGGTTCCTCCTTTGATAAACCACCATGTCAACCTATAAGCGTACCCTAAGCCTTAAAATAACAACTAAGGGGTGGGGTGTCACGGCTATTGACGTGTATCATGGGTTAAAAGACGTCGTTGGCGCGGGACCTGCTACTTTGCAGGGGCTTATCAATGTTACTAAAACTGTATGGAATGTAACAGTGTCAAATGAGGGGGTCAAGGAAAAGCTTCTGGAAGATGTTCTTATTGTAAAAGGTGAAGTTTGTAACGTAGAGGAAATCGAGTCAGATAGGTTGCTAGTGAAGATGAAAGTTCCACTAGAAATTCCAGATGACAGAATCATGAGTGAACTCAAGAAGTATGGCAAAGTGCAAAAGATTGAACGAGAAACGTATCCCTTTGACAGAACGCTAGAGAACGGTGTAAGACATATTTGGTTTGATAAAGTGGATAGCCCTTTACCAAGCAGATTGACGCTTGATGGCAGCTTTGTCCTGCCCTTATGGTATAGAGGGCAAATTAAAGAATGCCGGATCTGCCTAAGTACTGACCATTTGGCAACAGATTGTCCCAATCGAAACAAATGTTTGCTCTCTGGTTCAGTTGACCATTTTAAAAGGCGCTGTCCAAAAAATCAAAACAAGCCCTCAGTATCATGAGATAATCGCCCATTAAAGGATGCAACTGAGTCAAATGCTTCTGAAGCAACCGCTACGGAAGCTGTTGTTTTGGTTCATGCCACTGTAAATGACACAAACAAATCATCAAATCCTGTTAAAGTAACTACAGTTGATGAAATTCATGAATTAGAGGAGGGTATAACCTTAACTCAAGAAAATACTCAAAATGCAGTGGAGCCAAACGTTGCTGTAAAAGACACGCAGGAAAATGATGATCTTACAGAAGAGCCAGTTTACAATTCCTTAGAAGATGAATTAAAATTAGGACGGGATAAGTTTAGGACTCAGAAGACAGAAAGTTCAGTCGACTTTCCCCTAAGCCCACTTGATTTAAGTCAGCTTGAAGATATGGTAAATGATGCTCCTGCCAAGCGTCATAAAGAAGACAATAGCTCAGAATCTGAGATTGAAGTAAATGATATGGATGATGATACAATGTCAGTTGCAGAATCAGATGTGTCCATTCAAACACAGAGTTCACAGATGAAAGATGAAACGGTAATGTACCGATCAGAAGGGGGTGAAGTGTTAGTGCCATATGTAACGGCGAGAGGCGTGAAATATCGTATACTGCGCCATGATTCTGATATTTCCAAATATGAATATTTGTCTGTGGTAGAACTAGGAAATATTGAATTCGCAGGAAAATTAGGTAAATGGTCTAAGAAACGAACTAAAAAACCCAAATCTAGTTAATCTAATGATGGCGGTTGTAAACATCATTTTACAAATTATGATTATCTGCACCATCAGTTGCAGAGGATTAAATACCGAATTCAAGCAGCGCCACTTGCTTGAAGAATTAGCAAATGAGAGAGTTGATATTGCTTTTCTACAAGAGACCGAAATTCAAAAAGCTGAAGTGTATGAATCTCTCAAAGATATTTCAAAAGGGCAGATTTTTTTTTCTTTATCACAAGATAATAGTGTGGGAGTGGCCATTCTTATCCTGCCCAGCTGTCTCAACTATGTTGACGTTATATCGTCGTCATCAGATCCAAATGGCCGATGGATTTGTGTATCAATTGATGTACTAAACACAAGTTTAAATTTGATGTGCCTTTATGCACCTACCTCGCATCAATTGCGCCGTGAATTTCTAAATGATGTTTCCACAATAATTCAAGACAGAACGCCTGAAAACCTAATTATGGGCGGTGACTTTAATTGCATATTAGACGAGGCTAAAGACAGAAACTCTAGGTCTAATTTTAATGACACATCGCATAATATTTTGAAACACATTTGTGAAAATAAAAGCTTGTTAGACACTTATCGGATTGAAAATCCAGAAGGCCAGGAATTTACTTGGTTTTCAACCGATGGAAGGTTAGCTTCAAGGTTAGACAGGATCTATGTAGAACGTTCATTGAAAGGTTACATGTGTAAAACTAACATAACACCAGTAACTTTCTCTGATCACAATATGTTTTCCATCACATTAGACAATGCTGACTGGGTCAAACGAGGAGATGGATTTTGGAAACTTAATGTAGCATTGCTACGAGATAGTTGCTACCGCAAATGTGTGGAAAGTTGTTGGAGGCATTGGGATGAAAGAAGAGGTTCGTATGAATGTATAACAGACTGGTGGGAAGATGCTAAATTAGACCTGAAATATATTTCAAGGCAGTATTCCATTAGGAAAGCACGTGAAATACGAAAGCGTAAAAAGGCGCTTCAGAGGTCGTTGTGTAAAATTAATAAGAAAATTAATGATGTTGGGATATATAATTATTACGAACTATTAGTTAAATTAAAAGGTAGACTAAATGAAATAGAGTAATATCAATTAGATGGCGCCAAAATAAGGTCAAGAGCACAAATGCACACCGAGGGCGAAAAGCCTACACGTTACTTTTGTAACTTGGAAAAAGCAAGAGGTATAGAGAAATTAATGCGCTCACTGAAGACTAATGATGGAGTATCAGTGTGCTCAAATGCAGAAATGATTGAAACAGTCTCCGAATTTTACAAATCATTGTATACATCTGAGGGAAGCGAGGAAACTGCAACTAGAGATGTTTTAGCTAATATAACGAAAAGACTTCCAGATTCATGTCGCGAAAGCTGTGACCAATCAATAACAATTCATGATTTGACAAAATCCCTCAAAGGTATGAAGTTAGAAAGGTCTCCTGGATGTGACGGACTTCCAGTTGAATTTTATCCAACATTCTGGCACATATTTGGGCCAGTATTAGAAGAAATAGCAACCAGCATTTTTAAGCAAGGGCATCTCCCTACATCGATAGCCCAAGCATATGTTCGGCTTATATACAAGAGGGGTGACAGAAATAAAATACAGAATTATAGACCAATCTCTCTACTCTGTGTAGATTATAAGATTATTACTCGGGCACTAACATTAAAACTTGGCGCAGTCCTAGACGAAGTCATTCATGATGATCAAACCTGCTCTGTGCCAGGAAGATCAATATTAAACAACACTTTGCTTATACGGGACCTTATTCAATTAGTTGAAAAGGATTGTATCCCAGCAGCAATAATAGCACTTGATAACGAGAAGGTGTTTGACAGACTAGAATGGGATTTCCTGTTTAAGTCTTTAGACCATATTGGCTTTGGTTCAAGATTTATTAAATGGGTCAATATTTTATATACTGATATAACAAGTTGCTATTTAGTTAACAATCGGCTATCCAAACCTGTAGTGTTGGAACGAGGTGTCAGACAGGGTTGCTCACTGTCCCCGCTTCTATTCGTCATAGCTATGGAATCGTTGGGGGGCCACATTGTGGCAACGCAATGACTTTCAAGGAATATGTATACGTGGCATAGAAAGGCCACTCACTAAAGGTTTCTCAATATGCAGATGATACGACTGTGTTTGCGGGTAAAAATACGGATTTTAGAATTTTAAATGGAGTATTAACAGATTTTCAAAAGGCATCAGGACTTAAAGTCAATAAAGATAAATCTAAGGGATTGTTTTTGGGCGATTGGAAGGGCAGAACTGATAATGTGATGGATATTAACTGCTCAAATGATGTCATAAAAATAAATTCTGGGTATTTACTTTAGTAGAGAGCAAAATGTATTACTAAACTGGGAAGAAAGGATATCCAAGCTAAAGTGTGCATTACTAAATTGGAAACGACGTCGCCTAACTGTCTTTGGCAGGACATTTGTCCGTAATAATTTAATTTTATCTGGACTGTGGTATACCGCTTCTGTAGTTTATACGCCCAACTCAGTAGAGTCAAAGATCAACACGTTACTTTTGTCCTTCTTATGGGAGGACAAAGCCCATTTAGTATCACAGTCAATCCTCACCAATGAAAAGCATGCCAGGCCTCCGGATTTGGTTAATGTTTCAGCAAAGTGTGCTTCTTTAAAATTGAAATTCTTGAATAAGTTACTTACTTCAAACTCATCTTGGTGTTTCAATGGCACTTCTCCAAAGGTACGTTGACCCATTTCCACTAGAATGTTTATTTATGTGCAATAAATTGCCACCTAATCATCAAAAGATTCCAAATGCTCGAAGCCTTAAAAATATTTACACGATCAATGCCACAACCCAATTGTTGGGAAGATGCCTTAGAGCAATGTCTTTGGGGCAACGAGTTGATTCGTGATAATGATGATGTATTATATTTGCCCTCTATGGCCAAAAATGGTATTCAATATTTACGTGACTTGGTAAATCCGAAATCTCGTAAATAGATTGCGATGCAAGATGTAGCAAGAATAACATCAATGAGCCATATTGATGCTCAGCGCTTATTTGTTAGAATAAAGAATGCAATACCTGCTGTATGGTTCAAATTGCCGAAATCACGTGGTAACATTGATATGTTGCAACCAACATTAGTATTTATGTCAGAACATATCAAATACAACATGGCATCTAGAGACTGGTATAGAATTCTAATGCAAAGTCGGAGACAGACTCCTATTGTGGTTAGGCATTGGAACAATTTAGGATGCACGCCAAAGAACTGGAAAAATGCCTGGAAAGCAATACATCTACTTTGTCTACCAGGAAATGCACGGGACCTGGCATGGCGATTACTCCATCGAAGGATATGGGTCGGTCATCTTACTTATATGTGCAAAATAACAAGCACAGACAGGTGCTTATTATGTAATACTGAGGAGGAAACGATAGACCATCTATTTACTCAGTGTCGCATAACTACAGGCTTTTGGGTATATATCAATATGCTCCTTGCTCAATTTGGAACCAAATATGTGAATTTAGTGGCTGAAACAATTTTGTTCAAAGATTGCTCAACTATCGGACGAATCATTAATAGCAAGGAGAAAGAATTGTTAGTAACCCTGTTATCTGTAGGAGTGTGGGCCATCTGGAAGCATCGGTGTTCAGAGGCCAGAGATAAAACCGGCAACACACATCAGAGAGCCATAAAGCTATATTTCGATCATTGTTGATAAACTGCATTCATTGTGAATTTTACAGGCTAGTAGAACATGGGAGAGAAAGTAGATTTAAAGACGTATGGTGTAAAACTGGCCTAGTATCAATTGAATACGAATATCTAAAAATATCAGAAGCGGAACTTGTATAAGCTAGCACACTCGCTGCTTGCTGTATATTGATAAATGCTATTTTAATTTAATTTAATTGCCTTTATTTTAAAATTGTAATGCCTTAGGAGACTCTAATCTTGACGAATATCCTAACCTTGGGATCAGAATATTTAAATATCAAATGAGCATTATGTCAATATTCTGGAGGTGATCCGATTTTCAAGTTAACAGAGTGTGATATCTTACAATTAGCTTCCTGTTGTAAATATTTACTGTAGGTGTATTTGTTCCAGGGTAATTTGCAAACACTTACAATGAAGTAAATTTAGAATGTGAACCCAGAGCGCCATCTAAGTAGTCATAGTTTGTATACGTTTGCTTTGTGCATTATATTATATAAAGGCTACTACGTCCGTTGGGTATTTAATAATCGGCTAACTGGCGTCAATGAGTGACATTTTTTTACTTATTGACGAGTCACCTCGCCACTTGTTGGCGAGCTGCACTCGCCATTTGGCCCTACTACTATATGGTGTGCTACGTAAAACTACATATGATCTACTTAGCCTGCCGGTCATGAATCGGCTCAATGGCATCAATGATTAGCAGTAGCTTACTGCTAATTATTGATGAGTGGCTTTACCACTTGTTGGTTAGCTATGCTCGCCATTTAGGCCTACTACTACACGGTATGCAAATAGCAATGTCTTTGTTGAATTATGTTATGTTATCAGCTCTTTATTAATTATGTTTTCTATGCAGCAGCAGTAGTAGCCGACGCGCCACCTTCGTCGTGTCGTCGTCGTCGGTGGCGGTGGCGACAGCGTTTGCTTGATTGCTAAATTATTTGCTCGCTTGCTTACTGGCAAATTTGATCAACACTGAACAATTATTATAGTTGGTGTAGCGCCAATGTCAGTAGAAATACTGTTCTACTTGTTCTTGGCTTCCGTAGGCTGAACCATTGGTGGCTCGGTTTACACTGTCCAGTCTCGATGAATGGAAACAGACGGGTCCGATTTGACACTCAAATGTCTGACGTCATAATCAAATGCATCACATGTTAGCTGATATCACAATCAAAATAACATATAGCTCCGTCAGGAACATAACAAATATCGAAAAGACCGTCAACAAATATTTTGAAACTGATTTGACTGAGTGTTTGCTGCCAGAGTCATCAACAGCCCCAAGTCAAATTAGTGTCAAAATATTCAACAGCGTATGCGTATAATTACATTGAAATTGAATATTATGAGAATTCATGTTATACGGTTCTAAATAGATTCCAACACGCGGAAAACCATGGGTGGATCTTAATTTTAAAAAAGAGCATTGCATGTTTAGAAATGGAATTTCAGTCATCACACGCGATGTCACCAACAATACGCTTCTCTTTAACCCCGTAATGACTAAAAAAATGCTTATTAAATTTTTATTTGCAGGCCAAAAGAAGACAATTTTTGAAAGTTTACAACTGGAATGACTGGCTCGGTTATCGAGCCAGTCATTCCTGTGGTAAAATCTCAAAAATAGTCTTCTCTTGGCCTGCAAATGGACATTCCTTAAGGACACTGAATTGGCCGGTCAGTGTTGTGAAAGTATTGAGGCGGATAGCGGATGGTAAGGGCACGTTACTATAACCAATATCAGATTTTACAAGCAAAGGGCTGTATCTATTTCCCTTGAATAAAATACACTGTGTGGGTCCGTATCATTTGTCGTTAAATTTTTGTAATACTTCTACCTCAATGGTTTTACAGATAATAGGAAAACGAATGTTTTGGGAGCTTTACTTCCATTTGTGACAGCTTACTCAAGTTTCAAGTTTCTTTATTACGCCCAGGTCACATAGGGACATATAATGGGGAAAATTGCATATTACATACAGTAGGTCGTGTGCTTAATTAGTACATTGATAATTCATTATTATTATTATTATTATTATTATTATTATTATTATTATTATATTATGACCACATTTATAGGTATTTCCCCAAGCTCCCCATATGCCATATATTTCGGTGTACTGCGTTTAACATTTTGAACATGTCTAAGGAAGTCTCAATTGACCTTTTCTAGAATATTGCACTTTTCAATCGTAATGATTTCACACACATATAGTAGTACTGGCTCTAACATTTGATATACAACTTTAATTGGCAATCAATTGGTAGGTCCAGTTGCCTAGCCTTTCTTTCTACTGCAAACATAGCCTTGCTAGCCTGTTCAGCCATGTGCTTTTCGGCCAAAAGTATCCGTCCGTCGTAAGGGAAGTATATTCCTAAGTATTTATAGTTATGTACAATGTCTAGCTCTTTCATGTTCATATAGAACTTTAGCTTCCTCCTGTATGCTTTGGTGGTTACAAACACGACGACGTTGGTTTTATCTGCATTTACTTTTAGTTTCCAGAGGGTGCAGTATTTTTCAAAAACGTCTAGTGTATGTTGTAAATCGGTTGCGCTCTCGGCTAATATAACTCTATCGTCTACATAGAGCAGGATAAGGAGTTTAAATAAGGTGATAAATACGTCATCTGTATCTGTTAGTTCTATTTGATTGAGTTTTGCTCATTTAGAAAGGTTTCTGGGTCTAGATATATTGCGAATAATATTGGTGACAGGTTTTCACCCTGACGAACACTCCATGTACAGGTGAGTGGATCAGAGAATTCATTATTTAGCTTAATAATCGATTTTATGTTACTATACTTGCTTTGGATTACTCTGTTTGTCTTTCCATTGATACTATGTTGTAGACACTTTATCCATAGGCCGTTCCGCCATATCGAGTCAATTAAATAGTTCAATAACCGTAGAGAGTGTAAAAATATGCTCTATTGTAGAGTATCCCTTTCTGAAGCCGGCTTGATTTTCTGATAATATGTTGTTATTCTCTAGAGATTTATATGTTCGGTTGCTTATTATCGAGGTGAAGAGTTTTCCGAGGCAGCTAAGTAGGGTTATTGGCCTAGAATCTTTTGGCTCTTAGGATTGCCGATCGCCTTGTCTTTTATATACCGGTATAATAATATACCTTATGTCCAGCTTTCTGGCACGATTACAGAGTCTTTTTATGTCAACAGCGCCTCACAGCGCTGAAAATGCTATTCATATTAATTAATTGGCTCGGTTACCGAGCCAGTCATTCCAGTGGTAAATTTTCAAAAATAAACTTCTTTCCTTCAAATGAACATTCCTCAAGACCACTGCAGATACGTTTTTGGGTGGACTGAACTTGAAAGGGTTAAATTGATACAGGAAGGTTTAACAGAAGAAACGAGAGAGAGAGAGAGAGAGAGAGAGAGAGAGAGAGGGAGAGAGAGAGAGAGAGAGAGAGTGAGAGAGAGGGAGGGAGAGAGAGAGAGGGAGGGAGAGAGAGAGAGAGAGAGGGGGGAGGGGGGGGGAGGGAGGGAGGGAGAGAGAGAGGGAGGGAGGGGAGGGAGGGAGAGAGGGTTGCCAACACTCTGAAAATATTGCACATACATATCACTAACATGGTAATCAGAGCCAAACAGAAACTCGGAATAATCAAAAGAACCTTTCAAGAAGAGATCATCAAATATGATTACGACATTATTCAATTCCATCGTTAGACCTTCACTAGAATATGGATTTATAGTTTGGAGTCCACATCTGGTCGATGATAAACAACCGGTAGAAAAGGTGCAGAACCTATGCTACAAACTGTGCAACGAAACTTCTCCCATTACACTAAAGGACAGAAGGAGACGTACAGAGCTAACCAAGACCTACAAATACATCGACGGCTATTACGGCACAGATGCAGCAACTCTTTTCCTGCGACCTCTAAGGAGCCTATAATGACATTCGTTCAAACCTTTCAAACATCGATGTATCACAGACCTGGCCAAAGATTTATATCCATCCAGAGTGGTTGAGGATTGGAATAATCTACCAGAATCCGCTCTATGTGCACCTACAGTGGAAGTCTTCAAAAGAAAACCGAGAGCTGTACGAAGACCACCAAGTATAAAGTAAATGGTAGTGGACTTGCCTCTAAATGCGGCTTGATTGTCTTTGATAATATTTCTACTTAAATTTTAAATGAAAGATTTGCTTAAGCAGCTCATTAGTGAAATTGTCTTGCATTGTTGTTGGTTGCCATCTATCTTTAAAGATATAAAAAGAATAGCGGTGTACCTTTTGTAGACGAACCTTGTTTATTTTGATCTCTTATTTTCGCACATACGTGTGCTTCATCCGATACAGAGATCAATCGTGTATGAACAGTAATGACATTGTAGAGAATCGTTTGGTAACCGCCATTGGCGACGCAAATATATGTATTATTGTTTCTCCATATGCCACATGGCTGCCTGGGTGTAAATAAATTGACTTGAACTGAAAATTGGACTGGTAACTGAATGGGTGGTTATTGTGAAACCAAAGTTAGTTGGTTAGCGAAACCCGGACATAAACGAGGCGTGGTTTCTAGTATGCTAAAGACTTCAAATTGGTTGAACAATAAAGCAACTGTAATAATGGCCTGAGAGGGATTAGTAATCATGGCTGGCTGAAGATATATTATTGTATTGATTGGATTGGATGTGGACAGAAAATAATTTATGTAAAAATAAATAACTACTAAATAGCTAACTAAAAAAATATCTAAATAACTGACTAAATAAATATCTAACTAACTAACTAACTAACTAACTAACTAACTAACTAACTAACTAACTAACTAACTAACTAACTAACTAACTAACTAACTAACTAACTAACTAACTAACTAACTAACTAACTAACTAACTAACTAACTAACTAACTAACTAACTAACTAACTAAATAAATAAATAAATAAATAAATAACTAAATAACACATCCCTTTTCTCCAGACATCTGACTTTTGTCTTTATATGTTGGTTTCATCAGTCTTTCTGTCTATATGTCTGTTATAAATCTGGAATCTAGTCTATAGCTTAAAAAGGTTTGGAAACCTTTGCTACAATGCACCGGCTCACTGTAACTTTTTCATGATTCGCAAATGATGTGATCTTATTATCAGAATCCTTCTCGTAACAGTCTAGAATTCTGCCAAATCGAGTCTATGAGGGAAGAAAAGTTGTCCTGATTTCGTGCTCAAGATAGCCCGATTCCGTAGCGATTAGTATACCTCTATATCAGGATCTTTCATCTTGCTGTTTATGTTTCCAGTCCTCTGTGCAATACAATAATGATACTATCCCGTACATTAAAAAATTAATGAAATTTTAACACTCTTAATCCGAAACAGATAATATGAGATATTTATTATAATGTTAGAACTATTATGTTGAATATTTTAAAGCTAACCTGACAGGAAACCATGGCAGCAACAGGTTTCTGTTAAATTACCTTCAAAATATTCAACAGCTTACCTGTATAGTTACTTTGAAATTGAAAATCAGAGATGTCCAATTATACAAGCGTCATTTTAGATTCACAATTTGTCAGAGCGGGTGCCTGTCATGTCGTCCGATTCTTGAATATGTTACTTTCACTATTTTGGCCAGATAACATTTAATTTGAACGTGATGGAATATTCAGAGAAGATGCTTTAGTATTCAAAGTACCGATACAAAGGGTAATGTTTCGAGTTCTTGGCATCAGAAATTGCCAATGGTATAGCGGACGTTATAGTAATCTCATATATAGAAGTTATTTGTTCGATTAGCCTATTACGAGTCCCTGCTTTCTAGGTGCCATTCTGAATTTATCTGGGCTGGTTTTATTTTCATATTATTACGTCATTACTGCTAACTACACCAGTTTTAACACTGGTACACAGTGCCACTCATGGGTGGAGAGAGGTAAGGAGTCCGCGCTTCCAACAGCGCGAACCATGTTCTCTGGTAGAGTAGCCCTGAGTGCTAAGCACTACATCAGTCCAAACAACAACAACAACAACAACAACAACAACAACAACAACAACAACAACAACAACGACACACCAACAATGGAAATGGTGGGACTAACAGGGATGATGATGATGATGATGATGATAGGATAGCTGGTAGTAGTAAATCATCTACTACTACTACTACTACTACTACTACTACTACTACTACTACTGCTACTGCTACTGCTACTGCTGCTGCTACTGCTGCTGCTGCTGCTGCTGCTGCTGCTGCTACTACTACTACTACTACTACTACTACTACTAATAATAATAATAAAAATAATAATAATAATAATAATAATAAAAATAATAATAATAATAATGCCGACGATAATTAAATAATTATATAAGTATAAACTCTGTATACAGTGTAGTTAATATTTTTCCCTCATGTATTAATATAAAAATTGATCTGAGTAATAAAGTTCAATTCAATTCAATTCAATCCTAATTTTCCCCTATATGAATGACCTCGTTGCATTCAATAGGAACATGTCAAATGGGTTCTGTAAGAGTTTGACGTTATTAATGACATCTTAAGATTTCCTCAAGATATTCCTTAATCGGTGGGACTAACACCCACGTGTCACATTTTGCGAAAATAGAATCATATCCCAAAGATTTATCAATATTAAATACAGGCGAGAAATTGCATTCATAAATAAGGCTTTTAAAATGATAGGTAGATTAACCCTTTCGCAGCTGAAATATTGATATCGGAATGTTAATAGAAATATGGAGGTAAGCTGAGACATAATTTAAAAATAATTTGACTGGAAGCTGTTGTTGCCTTATGCAGCAACATCTTCCAGTCAAATTACTTTTAAAATATACAGCATATTTCTTTATTGCCACTAAGTGAATGATTATCAGAACAGCCACGTCTAATCTGACTTATCAATGGAAACGTGGAAACATTCTCGTATTAGTAACCAGATAGTTGGTTGTTGTGAAAGTATTGATCCCTTGTTCTGTAGGGCTTATACCGATGTTGATATTTATTATTGTACCACTATCACCAGGCCCAGCGAGAGATTTGTTTGAGATAACCCTACGCGTAGACCATCCGAGAATTGTGCGTCCGAAAAATATGGCTATAGACTGGGCAGTGAAAGGGAGAATGCGGAAGGGTGATGATAATTTCTAAGGGTGGGGGGGGGGGGTGGGGTGGTGGGGGTATGGATATCATCATCATCGCGGTTGTCGTCGTCGTCGTCGGCCGCGGCGGCGGTGGCGAAGATGGTGCCAACAGGGGCGGTGGCGGCAGTAGCAGTAGCCGTAGCAGTAGCAGTAGCAGCAGCAACAAACCACTAACGCACCACCACCATCTTGTTTAATGACATTGACGTTTGAGCTCAGACATTTGGCCGTTTTACGCCAACATGACATGGCTTTGTGACAACCAAAAGAGCAAACTCCAAATATTCCTTGATCAAGATCCTACCGTGCAGTAGATCTTGAGTTATTACATTGTATATGCACCGACCCACACACAGACAGGGCCATAGTTTTCCCGACACACCGAGTATTTTTTTTATTTAGCGACACACTGATTATTTGTTATCTTATATTTCCTATGTCGCATCAATGCAGGAATCCAGTTTTAGCTATGCCCCGCCCATCTTCAGCTAAGCTCCACCCATACTTCGCCCGTGTTTGGTATCGATCGATCTCTGAACTCCCTGTCTATCAATTTCCAGAAATCTATACAGGTAAGCTGCTGAATATTTTGAAACTAATTGGATGGCAGCAACAGCATGCAGTCAAATTAGTTTCAAAATATTCAGCAGCATGTTTATTATATTGTAAAGACATTCGTACAGCACCCCCGAATACCGATTTGCAGGGTTTTAGTAGTACAGACTTTTTGATGACATCTGTGACTCGAGTTCCAAGAGAAATTACATGAGGACATTGGAGGGGGTGGGGGAGAGTGGGGGGGGGGTTGGCTGGTGGTGGTGCTATTTTTAGCACAGTTATAATCCCAACCCTAATATATTAACTCTTTCGTGGCAAAGCCGACCAAAACCAGCCTCTGAAGTCGACTTAAGAAATGTTCATTTGCAGGCCAAAAGAAAACCATTTACCGATAACCGAGCCAGTCATACCAGTGCTAAACTATCAAAATATAGTCTTCTCTTGTCCTGCAAATGGACATTCAATATGCAAATATTCAGAAGTTCTTGACCAAATTTAATCAGTAAAGGATTAAAGAACCGTCTATAATGGAGCACCACGAGTTACCCTTGACAATACCAGTGACATGTCCAGCATTGGTCCACTACCGGCCCAGTAACCTGGGTTATCATTCAAGTTTTCCATTTGGTCACATAATCCGACATTGGTTTGTAGGATACTTAGAACTGTGTCTTGAGAAGTACAAATTAGGCCTTAGTAATTTCCTGCTTTGTTTACAAACCATCCTAACTTGATTTTTCCATCTCTAGAAAGAATAATTATGCTGGAAATTTAAAGGTGCATATTCACACCAGTTTGCCTGAAAATAAAACTGTCCAAATTGTGTAGTCTTAGAGGCAGGCTTACATTTTGCGACTAAATGGAATGAAAAGAAATAAATCTTAAAATATGGTGATTTCAGTCCGTAAAAATAAATATGATATTTTAGCTGTGAATTTGAATTAGCGTCTCGTGTCTCTAATTCAATTTCACAACTTAAAAGATTATATTAATTTATATGGAATGAATTCGTCTTATTTTAACATTGATTTCGTCTCATGACATCTAGGCACAGAATTAATTTAAGCCTCGAAGAGTATACAATTTTAACATTTTATTTTCAGGCAAACTGGTGGGAATAGCCACCTTTAATCCTTTAGTGCCCATACCGGCCAAAACCGGCCTCCTTGGTGGTCTAGAGGAATGCCCATTTGCAGACCAAGAGAAGACTAATTTTGAAAATTTACAACTGGAATGACTGGCCCGATAACCGGGCCAGTCATTCCAGTGGTAAATTTTCAAAATTAGTCTTCTCTTGGCCTGCAAATAGACATTCAAAAAGCGGATATTTTAATTTTCAGAAACAAACTTAGTCACTAAAGGCTTACAGCATTATTTTCACCATTCTTTACATCTAGCAACTTTTCGCAGCCATTTCTCCAGATTTCTGTAACTAATTTCGTTCTCTATAGCTTTGTTAACAATTTTAAGGTCAATCCGTTCAAAATGGCTTTGCAATGGTCATGAAAAAAGTCCATTTGCTGGCTAAGATAAGATGATTTTTGAAAATTTACCCCTGGAATGCCGATGAGCCAGCCATTCCAGTCGTAAAGGTTAAAAAATAGTCTTCTCTTGACCTACAAATGAAGACACACTGAGAAAACGCTTTGAATTTTTTTTTATCAATCTTGACAATTAACATGATGGAATGATTAATACTGTAATGGCTTAAAACTTCAGAGCTTAAAATTGTGTATTATTTTTTATTTTCCCTCATCTCGGATCTTCTGTTTCTGGTGAGAATTTTTGTAACACAAAACATTAAAGCGATGCTAATATCATCTCAAATGTTACAGTGCACCGATAGATTAAGGTTTATAGATTCCAGATCATTCATATCCTGTCACATTCCCGTTTCTGTATCACAATTATCTGCTTTGCAATATCACGCACATGTTGAACAGTGATCGTCACCATTTTGTCTCCTCAAGCGAAAGTGTGTGATGTCATGTAAGTGCCAATGCATTGCATTCTTTATTATGTAATATTCATCTCGTTTCATATTTTGAAACTAATTTGACTGATAGTTGTTGCTGCCTATGGCAGCAACAACTTCCAGTCAAATTAGTTTCAAAATATGAAACCGCTTACCTGTACGATTGCTTTTATACCACCCTGCCACACTATAGCTGGTACCTCTATGACTGAGCCATATCCCGAAGCGGGCACGCTAGGATTTTTCTGATTGGTTGAAAAGTAAATCATGACAGCCATCATAGGCTGTAGAAACGTAGCAACATTTAGCTACTAAAGTCTGAATGTCTCTCTTTAGCGGCATGATGAAAAGCTTAACATTACCTGCATGGTTTATGACTGGCATATTAAATCACCTGAATAGCTATCAAGAGTTAAGATTAGTTATCCTTTAAATTGGTCTAGCCTTACACAATAATTTCCATTCTTAGTATAGTTTATTTTCGATTAACTTGTTTTGAAGTATACGAAATACAATATACAATAGAATATTTCATGAAATAAACAGTAATAATATGATTCGGATCACATAGGAGTTTTGAATATACAGTAACCTACAAATCTCTTGAAAAATCTAATAGATGGATCCGTTTCTAGTCACACCCCAGCTATTTCTAGCCAAGCTCCGTCGACCTTTTACTCCTGTGGAATCGATTTAAGACCTTCAGGGTACCTATAGAGGCAAACTGGTCAAAATCTTGAAACTAACATGACTGGGGCCGTTGCTGCAAAAGCTCAAATACGCACCAAATGCCTAGCAGAATGTCTTAGTTGGTTTAAACGTGATTTATTTTTGTTCAAATGGAAGCACGATAAGACTTAGAGTCTTATTCCCGTGGCTCCCATACACATACAGATTATTCAAAACCTTTTTACAACAAAATGACGGATACTCATAATAGCGTAATTAATTGTAGTCTATTAGTGTGCATAAGTGTGTGGATGTTGAGTGTGAGGTGGGGGGGGAGAGGAAGAGAGAGAGAGAGAGAGAGAGAGAGAGGGAGAGGGGGGGAGAGGGAGAGATGGCGGAAAGGAGGGGAGAGAGGGTGAGAGAGAGATAGAGAGCGAGAGAGAGAGAGAGAGAGAGAGAGAGAGGGGAGAGAGAGAGAGGGGGGGAATGAGGGGAGAGAGGGTGAGAGATAGAGAGAGAGAGAGAGAGAGAGAGAGAGAGAGAGAGAGAGAGAGAGAGAGAGAGAGAGAGAGAGAGAGAGAGAGCGAGAGAGAGAGAGAGAGGGGGGGAATGAGGGGAGAGAGGGTGAGAGATAGAGAGAGAGAGAGAGAGAGAGAGAGAGATAGAGAGAGAGCGAGGAATACGATCAAATGGAAGAATAGCAGAGGTGAGCTCTAGGTGCTGCCTTCGCCCCGACCTGTACGTGTTGGGATGCTGTCCTTTTACCCCTTAAACTATAAGTTCGCGAACGGGAAGCTACTGAAAGCGGTTCGTGTTAATTATTTATTGACATACCGTATTACAGATCAGTTTGTTCAATTCCAAGTTGGCAGTGTAAGTCCCGTATAGAAGCTGGTTGACCGTAAGATTAGCAAGAGAAATATCGTTCAAGGCAAGCTGATTTTGGAAAACGACTCTTTGCTCGTTAAAAAGGGCACAATGTAAGAGGTAGTGGTTTGTAGATTCATCATTGTGCCCACAAGAACAACTGGCAGATTCCGACAGAAAGGTGTCAAATAGATGTCGGTTTAAAGAACTACAACCGTTTCGGAGCCTGCATAGCATTATGTTGGCAAACCTCGGGCCTACGTAATACCACTCAGGGGGTTGTCGTATGGGTGACATAGCCTTGAGTTTGCTTTTAAATTCTGGAAGCGTGACATAATCTCTCACCGGCACAGGAGGCATATTCCAGGCGCGGACGGTTGCTGGGTGAAAGGATCCATAGAAGAGCTCAGAATGCCATAATTGTATATTTTTCAAGGACAAACAATGGAACGTTCCAGTTTTAGCTATACTTCGCCCGTCTCTAGCTAAGATCAATCCACACCTCACTTGTGTTGGGATCAATCGATCTCTGAACTCCATGACTATCGATTTCCAGAAAACTATACTGGTAACCTGTTAAACATTTTGAAACTAATATAGGCAGCAACAGCGCCCAGTCAAATTAGTTTCAAAATATTCACCAGAATGCGTATTAAATGGGAAATACATACAATTCGTACAACACCGCTTAGTCCGCCTTCAATTATGCGTTCGTGACGTACTTATCTACGTCAATCACGAAGTCTTTGAATATGGCGTCATCCTGAACGTCGCGTACTTGATCATGACGTCATATGATGGATGGATAAACTGGAATGGTGAATTGATACACTTTACGGACTTATCAATGTTTAAGACGGAACTAAATGACGACATAGTGATTGTGACATCTTTCTACATGTGACGTAATTCTTGTATTTCAGAGTCCACCAAAGCGTCTGCGGCGAGTGGATCCTCGCGTCAGCTGGACCTCGTTTATAAGACATTCCACGAGGGGTAAGAAAAAACACCAAAATGGAAAAGGAAAAGGAAAATCTGGAAGAGGACGAAAGAAAGGTCTTGTGAGTAATCAGATACGTTATCTATTTAACGACCTTAAGCCCGAAAGTCTAACTAAGAACCCTCACTTACATGTCGCGAATATTATTTTTGAATATTTTGAAACTAACTTAACTGGGAGGCGTTTCTGTCTTTGCCAGCAATAGCTTCCGTTTATATTAGTTTCAAGATGCTTCAACGCTTAATATATAGTTGTCTTAAAGATTAAATATCGTACCTGTCGGGGTGTTATTAGCAACAAAATATTACTCAAATCAATTTAATTGGCTTTAGATATACTAGTCCATGGGCTACAAGGGCCCACCTTGCACCCCACACCCCACACCAACCAATGAGGCAAACCATGTTTTTCTGTTACTTTGATCGATGGTGACTAATTATATGTATATTAACATACGGTACATACTCACTATGGGTTTTGATTGGGTTACGGTTGTGCATGTGACCTATAGCGAAGATGGCCATATTAAGGGGTAGGGGTGACAAGACCGGCCATATTGTTTATTACACAATCATGGCAAACTAGCAAATGACCACGCAAAATGTTGCGCTCATGCCTCTCTGTCATCTATATTATATTGGCAAATCAGTCTACTAATTAGGTCAGGAGAGGTCAAAAGGTCTTACCCACTGCTTATAATTGGACAAATGTGCATTGTTGTGACTGACAAAGTGATAATAAATGAATACCTTGATGTTAGCTTTCTGAAAAGTGAGTATTAGATGCCATTTAACATATTTAAAGAGCCAATGTTCATTTATGGCGTACTGAAAAATGAAGTTAACATACCCTCACATCTACATAACCAAGAATAATGCCTAACTGCTTAAAATCTTCCGTAAATTGGTCTCCATAATTTCAAACATGTTATGTGCCGATCAGTTTAGTAATTAGGTCACCGGACGTAAAATGGTCACCATTGTTGATTGCTGCTTAAAATCGCGTAAATGTGCATGGTTGTGACTAACAACGTGATAATAAATTGATATCTTGATGTTACGATCCTGTAGAGTGAGTGATAGAAATGTTGTTCGACAGAATGCCCATTTTCAAAATAACAAAAATTCAATTATGTATTACTGAAAAATGAAACAAACATAATATAACATCCTCATAAGCTCATAGAGTAATACATGACCACTCAAAATATTCCCTGGCATAGCTTTTACATATTCTCATATCTCATGTGCAGCTCAGTCTAGGTCAGTAGAGGCTAAACGCTGCTTAAAATTTGGGAACTGTGCATTTTTGTGCCGGACAAACAATTAATGAAAGAATACTTTTTTGTTAACATCTTGAAAAGTGAGAGGTAGACATCCTCTCGCAGATCTAAATGGTCACGGTTCATATATCTCAGAATCTCGTTAATCTGACAACTGGCATAGTGCCCATCTTCTTAAAAATACTAGGAAATGCAGTTATGTGTTAATGAAGTATTAAATAAATGTAACATTTCATCTAAATAAATTAGAGTGATAAATGATCACTAAAATTCTTGGTATTTGTGTCCTCTTCATACCAAGCAATAAATATGCTAATTACATTTTAACATATCATTAGACAAGATGCGGATTCATCATATTTATTGCTGCTGCCACCGTCTGTTGAACTGCTTTCCTGTTCATTAGATCTTGCCACGTTCGCCCTATAGAATATCTGCCATCATATGGGGCAATAGGCCACTTTCACATCGTGTGGATTTCAATCCTTGTTCACCCGTTACAGTCCATCCATTCTCCGAAGCTGTTACATGATGTCGGATTTTGGTAGATGGGTAGCATTCTAAATACCTAGCTGATAGCTCACCTTCTATATATGTATGTATGTACTCACAATGGCAAATTCTTGATTCAGATAGAGTTGATAGGTATACAGCTCCTGTTCTTGTTGTTGAGCTTATTCCATGCATCGCCATACTTTGTCATTAACATAGATAAACGAAGTGCATCAACATTTGTTATGGGAGTTGTCCTGTGCATTAGTCAGGTGAAAGCTTCGAATTGAAGAAAGAGATCCTTTGGCGTAGTCCATGACTCACAAATGACTGAAATCAGCCATACAATAACACCATATGACATTGTTAAATGCTGTCTACCCATGTTAAAAAGGCCTCGGAGATAAAAGCGGTATGCACGAAAGACGCACAATCGCGTACATACAGGCGCATCTGAAGAGCATGGCAGCCATTCATTTGAGACGCGACCAATGTACGTAGAGATTGTTTGTTTGCGCTGTATTTAGGAGAGAGTTAGCCCCAACCAAACACGGTCCATGTAAGATAACCAAAACTGAGACATCCTACCTAGTTTATCATTCCAAATCATAGACGAACGTCTGAATATGTATTTAGATATGACAGAAATGCTGCATCATTCGACATTTCTAAATTCTGCTTGTTTCTTCAATCGATCATCCACACCTTTTACGTAGATTTTCATTCATTACTTTGTGGCAGTCGATTTCCCACTAGAATTCTTACCAGGCACCCCCCATCTTTTCAGATCCACTGGCATCAGATCATATTCGGGTAGAATGTCAATGGATGTGTAAATACTCCTCCTTTTCCTATCATTTTGAACTAGGCGCATGCCAGATGAAAGGTTATTATCATAACTATGTGGACATTTCCGTACTATGGACATTTCCATATTATTATTATTATTATTATTATTATTATTATTATTATTATTATTATTATTATTATTATTATATTCAGCGTGGTTTGCCTGGTCCGCCTGGCTCTCGTGGGCCAATTGGACCAGCAGGCCCTCCTGGTGGCACAATAACTAAAGACGTCCTCATGAAAGAATTCAAAGATATGGTTAAAGGTAAGCCTCATATGACAGATATATTTGCAATTCATAACCATCGATCATGGTTCGTGTCTCTGTGTATGACTGCGCACTCAGACAATCTCTTTCACTCATTGGTGCATCCTCAACCAAGATTATAAATGTGTACCAATGTGTGTACACAGTCGATCATTTAAAAATAATCATGATTACTCGATTAATCAGCTTGGGTACAAATTATCCAGACATAGCATCAAATGAATAAAATATGACAAAAGCGTCAATGGTGTTTGGCCCGCGCTACTCTAATATCAATATTATATCGTTTACTCTATCAATAACAAAGAAACTCGCGTACCTTTTTCAACAATTTTGGTGGACGATGTTGCTGTCTATGACAGCAACATCTTCCACCAAATTTGTTGAAAAATGAACACCAATTTATCTTTTAATTCAATTTGCAAATTTACAATTTTGACATCAGTGTGTTAAGAGTTAGAGAAGTCCATTTGCAGGCCAAGAGACGACTATTTTGAAAATGTATCAATAGAATGCTGGGCTGATTTTGAGTTTGTTTACTGCTTGTTTACCTCTCCAAATCATCTCCGAGATTCTTCTGGGAGTTTTCACTGTCTCAGACTCTTCTCTGTAATCACGGGTTCGATGCTTTGATACGTGACATCAAAGAAGCGAATTGAGTTTAAATCTTAGACCACCATCTGTGCAGCAGGCACGCTTTGGATGTTGTCGGTGCGTGTGGCGCTAAGATCTCACACTCTAATACCAGGAATTCGTGCCTGTGTTATTACCTCCGGCAAAAAGTAAAACCAGGAACACCTGTACAAAGCATACCAGATGTTTTGATGTGAGCCTGTGCGTGCGTGCGTGCGTGCGTGCGTGCGTGCGTGCGTGCGTGCGTGCGTGCGTGCGTGCGTGCGTGCGTGCGTGCGTGCGTGCGTGCGTGCGTGCGTGCGTGCGTGCGTGCGTGCGTGCGTGCGTGCGTGCGTGCGTGCGTGCGTGCGTGCGTGCGTGCGTGCGTGCGTGCGTGCGTGCGTGCGTGTGGGTTGCGAGTGGAACTCTCGCGAGATGTAAACAGTGTCATCATACGCGGGATTCTAATCCATCCATTGAAATCCAGGCGAACATGCGTACATAACTACCGAACATGTGCAAGTCAAAAGATGCCGATTCGTTAAGAAATGCGTAAGACCATTCTCTCGGTACCTGCCTGTACGCCCGCCCATCTGTTTGTCTGCCCATCTAGCATAAACAATGGTCGTTCGTCTCTATATTTATGAACATATTTAGATTAAATCTAAGCGCAATACTCATATGGGCATCCATGCTATGTATTGCTGCCCAAGTGAAGGTGATTGGATGTTAAATGCCACAGTTATCCCCCGTGGACATTTTCTTCAGTACGGTAAACAATGGCGGAATTCAGTTTTAACTATTCCCCGCTCATCTCCAGGTAAGCTCCACACAGGCTTTGACCGTGTTGTGGTCAATTGATCCGTGCAATACCTGAATTTCAATTTCAAGAAAACTATACATGTAAGCTGTTGAATATTTTAAAACCGATTTACCGTTGCTATAATATAATAATGCTTATTAAGTAGTAAATACATACAATACGTACAACAACGCTTTGCAGAGGTTTTGAAAATTATCAGTTTCAGGACAGCAGAAAGATGTTTTTTTTGTAAATTCCGGTGACAAATATATTCCTTTCTTGACCTGGTAAATGGTAAATCCACATTTACATTGCATACATTTTCAATTTTCTTTAAAAATCTTGATAGTTAAAGGGTTAATGGGTATCGATTTGACACGCTTTTATCACAGGAGTGGTTAGTGTTGGAGGAAGGAACTAAATTTTACAATCGAAATATTTATTTATTTATTCATTCATTTAGCCATTACGTCATTCTTAATTCGGATAATGTTGCTGGAGGTTGTTGCTGGGCTATGACATACTGAAGGGCATTTAAGGGCCTATGTGCGAAAGCTTGTCAAAAATCAATTACGTTGACGTTAAAAATCTGGTTGACATTAATCAATGGGAAAGAAACGAAAATTTCTGTAAATATCTACAAGTATATGCTAGAAGATTTTATCCAAAATGGAACACCGTACATGAAATGTAGGCGAACCCACATAAAACAGATCCTAGACACGGGTTTAGCTACATATGGCCAAATCAAGAAATCGGTCGCGACACTATTAATGGAATGTATAAACAAATTTGCCAACTTCTAAATGATCAATTCGCACAGGGGTGGTGGGGGGGGGGGAGGGGTGGGGGGGGAGGACATGTCTAAATCACGGAAAGGTAAAACATACAATGCATTTAAAACCCAATTTGGAATGGAGCCATATTTACTTAAATTGAGGGATTGCGAGAGGATCACACTAACTCAATTCAGAACGGCGACACATAACTTACCAACAGAAACAGATCGCTGATAGGGGATAGTTAGAGAAGAAAGGACATGTACCTTTTGCACATGAATATCATTATGACATTATATGCGATTACCTTGAAAAAGATAGAAGGGAGAGGGAACTCTTGCCTAAATACTACTGGGTGAGACCAAACTACCACAAATTCTATACATTATTCTCTTCTCCAAAACAAAAACTACTTGTGAAACTGCACAAACTAATCAAAATAATAAAATTCAAATTCCCTCCAAGCAAACCTAACCATAATAAAATGAAGGCGACTGCATATACAAAGACAGCGAATACGAGAGCGGCGACGACGTCGACGAATGCGACCACGACGGAACAACAACAACAACAACAACAACAACAACAACAACAACAACAACAGTAGCAACAACAACAACAACAACGACAACAGTAGCAACAACAACAAGAAACCACTGCAACAACAACAGCAGCAGGGACAACAGCAGTAACGACAACAACCGCGCTAGCCACCACCAGCAGCAAAACAATAACTATAAGCTAGGTGCCATGCAAACCAAGATAACAATTTGTTCATACTGCATCCGCTACATAATTATAAATTGTATATTCCCCAGATGTCATTGTGAAAATGACCTGGGTGTAAATAAATGAATTTGAATCTGAATCTCGAATCGAACACTCAACTTGGCAGCAGCGCCTAGCATTACAGCTCGCAAACCCTTCCACCACACCAAGTGGTGTGGTGGAAGGGTTTTTGGGCTATGATGCTAGGCTCTGCCGCCAGTTTTGGGTTCTATTCCCCGTCAACTTTATTATCACACCCCAAGTTGTGGAATCCTATTGTATGTTCACACCGTTTACGGTGTGAAAATTTGAACCAAATCAGACCAGAAGTTTCCGAGATATCCACATATAGAGAATTTGATTCGATGCCGATCCGGTTTCTCTGATCCGGATCACGGGCAAAATCTGAAAATCCTCATCACAGCAAGTTCCTTCCTTGTGTTAAAATTTTAGCCCAAAATCGGGTAAGCAGTTTTTCAGATACAGACGGGAATAAAGTTGTGTGACTGACTGGGTGGCTGGCTGGCAGGCTGGCTGACTGGCTGGCTGGCTGGCTAGCTGGCTGGCTGGCTGACTGGCTGGCTGGCTGGCTGGCTGGCTGGTTGGTTGGTTGGTTGGTTGGTTGGTTGGTTGGTTGGTTGGTTGGTTGGTTGGTTGGTTGGTTGGTGGTGGTTGGTTGGTTGGTTGGTTGGTTGGTTGGTTGGTTGGTTGGTTGGTTGGTTGGTTGGTTGGTTGGTTGGTTGGTTGGTTGGCTGGCTGGCTGGCTGAGAGATATGACGGTTTATTCACCTGCCACCCATAGCTAAAAATCAATAAAGCTCCTTTCAGAGCGTATCACTCTTCTGTGCGATATATATATATATATATATATATATATATATAAGCTGCTTGGGACTATTTATGCAATGTTCGTAGAGTCTTAGAAATGTCTGAGTACGTGTTTATCGCTTCAGTCAAAACCAAAATTAGCGCAGTCCCGTTAATGCGAAAAAAGCGTCATTCTTGAACTGCGTATTTTTTCAGCGTGAAGATCATACGTTGCTAAATACCTGTCAGAACTTTCAACAACAAAAACGCTTTCTCACCATTCACGCTTACATCCGGACTAGCCATTATGTAAATACATACGTGGGACCTATTCGTTACTGCTGCTGCTTCCGGTGCTGCTGCTGCTGTTACTGCTGCTGCTGGTAGTGCCACTACTACTACTACTACTACTACTACTACTACTACTACTACTACTACTACTACTACTACTACTACTACTACTACTACTACTACTACTACTACCACTACTACTACTACTACTACTACTACTACTACTACTACTACTACTACTACTACTACTACTACTACTACTACTACTACTACTACTACTACTACTACTACTACTACTACTACTACTACTACTACTACTACTACTACTACTACTACTACTACTACTACTACTACTACTACTACTACTACTACTACCACCACTACTACTACTACTACTACTACTACTACTACTACTACTACTACTACTACTACTACTACTACTACTACCAATGCTGGTACCGAAACCACCGCCGCCGCGGCTACCGACGACGACGACGACGACGGAGAACAAGACAGTTCAGTTCTTAGATTGATCTGTTACATTTTTACACCTGAAAGAAGATGGATAAACATCATCTCGCCAAACCTCAGATCAAATACTCAGAAAATCGTTCTAAATTTGCTATTTGTGTGTATGAGAACGTAATAAAGAAGAAATTATTCAAATCTCTTGTGCTGCGTAGTTTAAGGTAGTTAACACCAAATCCCGTCTACTGTTAAGCCAATTAGACAGACACGGAATTTGACAAGATACACGAGATTTGAGGTAGTTTCGGCAGATTTGAGTGATTTATCTGTGCCGCGCCGACACGCTTTCTAGCACCTTCTGACAAATTTTGACAAATATCCCCGTCTTTAAGACGCCGCAGTGATTCATTTCTTTGCCATATGGCTCTATACACACACACACTGACTTGTTGCCGCCAGGTATATTTAGTAGTTAGTGGCCATTACTTGGGTAGTGGATACTGTTGTAGAATGCAACCTGATAACGCAGGTTACTGGGCCAGTACTGGAACAATACCGGGCCAGTAGCCGGCGTTATCATGATAGCCAAAGCTGTTTATAACATGGGGTATCAAAATGTTCTAACTATACACAGTCCGTCCCATAACGTGATTCATTTGCAATTTGTCTTGTAACCCTTTAACAATCGAATTTGTTCATGAAAATATCAATTTGCAGACCAAGAGAAGCATATTTTTGAAAATTTACCACTGGAATGACTGGCTGGGTTTTTGAGCCAGTCATTCAAGTGGTAAAATTAAAAAAAATAGTCTTCTCTTAGTCTGCAAATGGACACCTTTCAAGACGAATACAGAAGCCTTTTGAATGATATAAGCGTTAACAGCTTAAAGGCGCGATTTTTTTTTGAAATATTACATCCTCTTTATGTATTGTTACTGTTTAATATTGTTTGTTATAAAGAAATTCCTGCGCACTGTACACAACTATTTGTTATTATTTGTTATTTTTTTCAGTAAATTAAAAGTAAGATTTTATAATTGGCTTTCAGAATAACCAGTTTACCATCACGATTTCTGACCGTCAATGTCAACATTTCAACCTCAAATGTTAATTGAGTTCAGATATTTAAAAACTACAACAGAAAGCTTTTTTTGTAATTTTAGTTGTAAATATTATAATTTTCTTGAAAAATCTTGACCATTAAAGGGTTAATTGATACAAGTATAATTGTGAGCGCTTTGAGGAGCTGATGACACAAGAGGGGTTAATTTACTAGAAAATATGAACAAAACATATAAAACAATGAATACCTCCACAACCGTTGCAGAAAAGAATATCAAGTTCGGATGCACTTATGTTCTTTGTATACAACTTCCAAAATGCCATACTTTCTTCTACATGGCGACCATCTCTCCGGATTTATCCGAAAAAATACTGACTTTTAACAGGCTTTCAGATTTCCGGACATCCTGTTATATATCCTGATTTGTTTGCTGAATAATTAGCAATATTCATGAAATAATTAATCTGTTACCAGTTTTCGTTTTATATATTGCAATTTCGACCCTCTTCAAGTCGGTCCGTAGTGTCTGAAGGGCCATATAACTTATATACATAGAATTATAATGATATTAGCTGACAATTTGGTTTAAACAATTTTATTTTTCTGTTAAAGTGGGAGCACAGTAAGATACATCTTATTAGTGTGTCTCCCATTTGTACTGGTATACAGTAATTTAATTAATCAAGTGGCGGGTACATAAGATCATGATAGACTAAATAATTTAATAATAAGTTTAACTATTATCATTGTGTATAAATTACTAATAAAGACAGAATAGTAGAAGTAGAAGTGTAGAAATTAGAATAATGAAAAAAGGACAAGCTAGTAAAAGAAGGTAGAGTAGAATTCGGGCTGATTTTCACACATTTCTGCTCGCACCGCGTGGTAAAAGTGTAGCATGTGGTGGGCAAGGGTACAATTTTGGGTTGACGATTATGGGAGAATGAATGTCAATTAAAACGGCCAGTATCAGCAATGTATTGGCAAAATAGTGTGCATACTATAATATTCGTGTCTGTATTGAGATTTTCATTGCCATATAGCAAAACTTTAGCGGTCAGTGAGTTAATGGGAATATTGTTTAGACCTAGTTTAGAATAAAATGTTCTTCTTTGATTATTGTATAGTATGGGCAGTGGACGATATAGTGCTCAATTGTTTCATCCATGTGCCCACATGAGCATATAGGTGAGTCTAACAAGAAGGTGTCATGGAGGTGTCCGTTTAAGCCACTACAATTGTTTCGGCGCCTGGAATATGCTATGTTAGCAGGTCGTTGACCTGCATAGTACTACCTAGGTGGGGGTCGTTGAGACATTGCGTTCAATTTATTTTTAAATTCTTGTATTGTATCAGACGTTTTGACACGATCCGGAAGACTATTCCAATCTCTAATCGTAGCCTGGAAGAAAGAACTAGGATAGAGCTCAGTGCGTCATCTGGGCAGTGTATATGTGTTGAGTTGGCGGGTATTATAAGGGTTTGTCCTTTGTGAAAAGGGCAAGAGATAACTAGACAATGTCTCACTTGTTGCTTTCCAGTCTTGTAATAAGATTTTGTGGCAGATTATCCCAGACGGGGCTTGCGTATTCTAGTAATGGTATGATAAAGCCCTTGAACAAAATTTCCAGGCAATCCCTATCAAGTATATATTTCAAACCCTTGAGCTGAGAGACCATATGTTGGGCCTTTGTCATCATTGCCTCTACATGTTCTATCCAATGACCTTTACTATTAAGAGTGACGGCGAGGTGCTTGTGGGGCGTTGATGGACAAATTTAAGAGTCTTTGAAGTCTATCGGAAAACATGTAGGATTATGACGTAGTGAGATAAATAAGGATGTCGTTTTAGAGGCATTAAAGTCTACAAGCCATGTATTGACCCATTGAGACATCATTACCAGGTCATGCTTCACCGTTGGAATATGGGTTTCTAGATTATCCGACATCACATAGAGCCAGGTATCGTCTGCAAATAATCTAATATTATTTAGGATATTATTTGGCAGATCATTAATGAAAATAAGAAATAATAACGGACCAAGAACTGAACCCTGGGGTACCCCAGCATGTAGTGGGAGCACATTTGAATCACTACTCGTCGGTTTCTTAAAGTGAGATAATCTTCAAGACAGGCGAGAAGGCTGCCTGATATACCGAATTGCCTAAGATTTTGGGAGAAGACCACTGTGCGACACACGGTCAATCGCTTTAGCTATATCGAAAAAAACCAAGAACATAACTTCATTCTGGTCATCGAGTGCTTGGACAATCGCGGTGTAAATGTCTTGTAATTGATTTACTGTTGAGTGGCCAGGGAGAAATCCAGATTGGTAGGGTGTAGTATAGTCTCTAATATAATTATATATATGTTTAAAAACAGCTCGCTCCATCACCTTACTCAGACAACCTAGGAGGGAGATGGGGCGGTAGCTTGAGCAGAAGCTTCTATCCCCTTTCTTAAAGATTGGAGTGACATTTGCAGTTTTCCATGTTGAAGGGAACTGGGAGTTGTTAGTGGAAAAGTTAAAAAACTGCATTAAAATTGGCGCTAGAATGGCTCTTCCCTCTTTGGGATTTAAGTATCTAATACAGCTTGGTACAATACTATGATTAGGAAATCATTAATTTGCATAATATTTTGATATTGTCTCAAATCTGCGCAAATGGGGCAATTTATATTGGTCGCCTGTGCGATTGACCAACATGCGCACGGGTAAGGAAATTGATATTGGTTCTCTGCGCCGCTTACCACTTGGACTATCGAAGTCGAATTTAATATTGTTCCCATGCACAGTTGCCCAATGGGCACATCGATATCGAATTCAATAGTGATTCCTGTGTCATTGACCAATGGTTGTGCCAGTATCCTATTCGATAATGCTACCTGCATGTTTTGTCAATTTCACACATTCGACATTGGCGTGTTAGCCTACATGTCGATAATGCTACCTGCCTGTTTGGTCAATTTCACACATTCGACATTGGCGTGTTAGCCTACATGGATACTTGAACGGTCGACAAACGATTAGACATAATTTTTTGGTATGCCAGGTCGATGCATCATCATTCTCTCTCGCAATAAGTATACGGTGTAATCACCTGATAAGCCGGTGTCACGGGGTTCGACAATGTATATAACGAACACAAATTTGAGAGATTTAGGAGAAATTTGACGTATCCGATAGTGGAAACCCATTTGTCCGTCTTGGTCTATGTCCAAGCAAATTTATGAGAAGTAAGTTCGAATTATCGCTATCAGTGTAGAGAACATTGCGCATGCTATCTAGATTGTGTATCCTTCAGTAGCACGTATCTCCTTGATAGACACGCCCGGGAACACGGACCTGATAGGGAAGCACGTCAATTTCGTGTACCACCAGCGTAGATGTTGAGTGTACGTTAACCGTTTGAAAACGAAAGACGGAATTTAAAAACAATTCGTTTACAATTAAATAAAATATTCACTTGAAGATTTAGAAACTAATTTGACTGGAAGCTGGTGCTGCCTATGGCAGCAACAGTTTCCTGTCAAATTAATTTCTAAATTTTCAACAGCTTACCTGTATAGAAGCCTTGAAATTGACACTCTGGAAATTCGGGGTTCAAAGGGTTATTAGGATTATAGGTACGACTATGATTTACAATTTTTAGATATTTCTCTCGATTCGCGATGATTTTACGATGTTAACCTTAAAAATCGTAAAATCGTCAACACCGTTTGGCGATATGCGGAATATTTTGATATTACATTGACTCGAAGCTCTTGCTGCCTTAGTTGTCTGTTTCCAAGGTGATAAATTAAGTACTCTTCTGAAAGCTAGTGCACACCGAATCTATGAAATTGTGCTTGATTTGCTTGCTAAGTTACGCTATAATTTCACTTGAGAATTTCATTTCGTCCATGTATGTAATGACTCTTTCCAAGGTTATCCTTCCATTATATGACGTCATAATGACATCATAATGAATGACGTCATTATGACGTAATGAATGGCGTAGATAAGTACGTCACGAACGCATATTTGAAGACGGACTATGCGTCGTTGTACGAATTGCCTTTTCTTACTATTTAATAAATATTCTGTTAAATATTTTGAAACTAATTTGACTGGGCGGCGTTGCTGCCATAGGCAGCAACAGCACCCAGTCAAATTAGTTACAAACTATTCAACAGCTTACCTGTATAGTTATCAGGAAATTGATATTTAGGGCATTCGGGGATCGATCAATCCAAACACGGCGAAGTATGGGTAGAGCTTAGCCAGAGGTGGGCGGGGAATAGCTAAAACTGGAAAAGTTCATTATTTGTGTTGTTTAATTCGAAAACAACTTTTTGCTGATTGCCTCTTGCCATTATAACGTTGTTGTACTTTATCGAGAGTCGCGTGAGCTTAATGCGGCTTGTATTATGTCTTATGAGCGTAGCTTGTTTCCTACTTTCAGGTGATACACATTTCCAACATTGACGCCATTACGCTGGATTCCCCTGAATCAACTCTCATATAGTGAGTTTGCTGGCTTGTTAAAAGCTGAACGAGCAGCGAGCCCGCGTACAGTTAATTTTGCGCTAAATGACACTTCAATTTAAAGAGTTTTTATGATAGACTATAGAACCTAATCACAATATTATTGAAGTTATACACCATTGGAAAGCGCATCCAATTTTCTAGATATTAAATATATATATTTTTTTTATTTTGGAAAAATTTTCACTGAGCTATTTGCATATATAAGATACATCTTTGCTCCTGTATTTAGTAAATCAATCGACCAATAGGGCATACTTTAAAATTATAATTTGATTGAGAAAATTTTAGGAAAACATAAACCTAATATATAAATGTCTAGAAAATTGGATGCGCTTTCCAATGCTGTATAATTCAATAATATTATCACTTAAAATGTGTTATATCTGGACCGAATAGCAATGTTCGAGCGTCGCCTGGCAATTTACCCGCCAAAAGGTACCGCGAGCTATGCACAGTTGGAAGGAATTTCCTAAAAATACGTTCGAGCGTCGGCTGGCAATTTACCCGCCAAAAGGTACCGCGAGCTATGCACAGTGGGAAGGAATTTCCTTAAAATACGCCAATCTGGGAATTGTGTGTTTCAACAAAGTTGTGCACCAATATTTTAAAGATTAAATTGGAGACCACATAGGTGGGGTTCCAGGCTATCACTGCAGTGGGACTGTACGCTTACCACTGTGGATCGTATCAATGGACCTTTTCAGTTTTATCTATTCCCCGTCCGTCCCTAGTTATGCTCCACTCACACTTCGCCGATCGATGCCCAAAGGCCCTGACTATCAATTTCCTGAAAATATCCCGGCAAGCTGTTGAATATTTTGAAACTAATTTGACTGGGTGACTTATCCATCCATCATATGAGTTCATAATCAACTACCCGACGTGTAGGATGCCGTCATAATCAATGACGTCAAGAATGACGTAGATAAGTACGTCACGAACACATAATTGGTGACGGACTAAGCGTTGTTGTACGAATTGTATGTCTTTACTATTTAATAGGCGGCAACAGCGCCCAGTCACATTAGCTTCAAAATATTCAACAGAATAGTTATTAAATTGCTAAGACATACCATTCGTACAACAACGCTTAGTTCGTCTTTGGTTATGCGTTCGTGGCGTATTCATCTACGCCATTCATGACTTCATAATGACGTATTTGGTTATGACGTAATTCTACACGTCACCTAGTTGATTATGACTTCATGTGATGAATGGATAAACTGGAAAGGTCCATTGCTTATGCCATCATCGTAACCTATCTTGTGTCAAGTTAACCATTTAACGGTAAAACTGGTCGAAGCAGTCTCTTCAGTGGTGTTGAGGAATGCCAAAATTGCAGGACAAGAGAACACGATTTTTTGAAAATTTACCACTGGAATGACTGGCTCGGTAACCGAGCCAGTCATTCCAGTGATAAAATGTCAAAAATAGTCTCCTGTTGGCCTGCAAATGGATACAGATTGTTCACAAACTTGAATTTTCGTGACCATATAATGTTCAAACAGCCTTCATTTACAGGACTACTGAAAGACTTTTTTTGCAATTTCCATTGGGAAACTTAAAAAAATTATCTTCTCTTGACCTGCAAATGAACTGCATTCAATGAGCAACACTTTCTTCTTTTTTACAAATCCTGACCGTTAAATGGTTAATTAACAGGCCTATATAAGTGGTATGTTGAGCGCTTTGCGGCGCTGTTGACACAAAAGGGTCTGTTTCACTAGCTAGACAGAGATATTAAAATCAACCTCGATCCATCCGGCGGTCCGTGTGATACCTACTCTACGCAATGTCAACAACTTATTGTCGTCATTTTGTGCGCGTCCGTTTTGAATTCTAATCACGTATTATAAGCGATTATTTTTCTGTTAATTATTGTTAATATCTTAGTCCGTGTTCACGCTAGTATAGAGTTAATCCGATGTAACGTCATACTTCAGCATAGCGTTCGTTACTCAGGAATGACTCGTATGAACACGGCCATAGACCGGGAGCGTTATATCGTCTCGTTGTAGCCGAGAAAATATTGATTGGTATGAAAAAGGAAGTCCTCGTGGCCTTTCAAGATTCAATGGAACATTCCACTTTATTCGTCTATTATAGTCGTCATAATCAACTATGTGACGTGTATGATGAATCACAATCAATGACGTCATTATGACGTCATGAATGACGTAGATAAGTACGTCACGAGCGCATAGTTGAAGACAGACTATGCGTTGTTGTACGAATTGTATGTCTTTACTCTTTAATAAATATCCTGTTGAATATTTTGAAAGTAATTTGACTGGGCGCCGTGCATCCAGTCAAATTAATTACAAAATGTTCAACAACTTAACTGTATAGTTTTCAGGAAAGTAATAGTATGCGCATTCGGGGATCGGTCGATCCCAACACGAGTGACGTGTGAGCGGAGCTTAACTAAGGATGGGCGGGGAATAGCTAAAGCGGGAAAGGTCCATTATCTTTATTCCCCTATTCGTGATGGGGTGCGGGATGGGGGATTACTATGCCA
>CM067359.1:102772332-102837332 GCA_034401795.1 Chaetoderma sp. LZ-2023a | reverse complement strand
ATTTTCTCGCTGCATGACGCCGCAATTGCATATAAATATTTCGAATAGTTCACCGTTTACCGTAACCATGGACTTGATGTGCATATACATGTTGTGTATAAACCGAAACACCTTCCCTTTTATATTATGTTTTATTAGTTTTTCCCATACATTCACCAAACCTTGTCGATAGCCTTTTCGAAATTAATAAAGGCACAGCATAATCGGTTCTTTCTCTTTCTGAATGTTTCTATTAGTGAGGATAAAGTAAAAATATGATCGGTTGTAGGGTAATCTTGTCGGAAACCTGCCTGATTTTCAGACAGACTTTGGTTTACCTCCAGAAATTTAGCAATTCGGTTTGATATGATTGAGGTAAAGAGGTTCCCCAGACAGCTTAGTAATGTGATAGGCCTGTAGTTTTTTGGTTCGTTGATGTCACACTTTTTCTTATATATTGGCACTATTATTCCTGTCCAGGTATCTGGCATTTCACTACTGTTCAGGACCTTATTGAAGACGTGAATATAGATGTTGATCATTATATTTTTGTCGCCTTTATATATTCGTTTGCAATACCATCTATACATGCGGCTTTGTTGGTTTTCAGGTTTTTAATATATCTCGTTTTCGTTGATTGTGATATCCAGATCTGGGCTATCACCACTTGTTGTTGGATTTTCAACTATATTATCGTCGGCATTATCATCTTCATTTCTATTTACATTGATAAAATATTCGTACATGTCATCTATGTCAATTGGGCATATGTTGTTACTTTTCTGGCCAATTAAATTCGAATATGCCTTTGGGTTCTTGCTACTCATTTCTCTAATTTTGATCCTAGTATTCTGGTTATATTGTTTGTTTACTTTATTATTGTTCGCTTATACGCTTTGCTCGCATCAATCATGGTTTGTCTGTTCGCATCAGTTCTATTAAGTGTGTGCTCTTTCCCTGATTTCAATTCCAATAGGCCCAAGCCGCAATCTTACGACTACTTGTATGGCTTCTTAAAAAATGTTTTCCATACATCTATTTGGCCGTGCTTATGTAAGTAAAACGATGGATACGAGTAGGATTGATGGTGGTCGCAAAATGTTATATAGATTCCATGTGCTAACGCAAAGATGTGGTATAAACATCAATAGATTATACATAGCTTCAATATTTTTTCATATTTATACTGCAAAATATATATTTCATATTACTTGATGTCCCATTGCATGTCGTAACTGGTGATGGGGGCAAATTTTGAAAACATCTTTGCTGCTAGTTGTTGCTGCCAAATGGCAGAAACAACTAGCAGCAGCGCTCTTTTCAAAACTGTCAGGTTTTCACCGGGTAAATTGTTCTAGATATTGAGAGATTTGACATTTGCTTATGTAAGTAAAATCGTTAACAATATTTTAGCACGGAAATATTACACAGAACCAATATATAAGAGAACGATCACGCGTTCTGCGCGGCGCCTCAGACGTTATATACGTATTGTTTTTCGTCCACATCTGGCAACAATTTCTGGCTCGATACGTGTTTGCCAGTTTGTTGATAAAACATGACTAGCTGGCTAGTTTGAACACCTCTGTGATCCGCTTCGCCTCCAAGAGTCCGTCGAACATTGTCACAAACATGAAAGATATTATGTTGTTTATAATCGCACTAATAACGTATACGAGGTGTTAGTGTGAGAAGAATTGATAGCGAGTGAAAACCTTCATAATGGTCCTTTTCAATCTATCCGTCCATCATATGACGCCATAACCAACCACCTGACGTATATGATGACGTCCTAATCAATGACTTCGTAAATGACGTCGATAAGTACTTGACGAACGCATAATTCAAGACGGACTAAGCGTTGTTGCAGGAATTGTATGTTTTTACTATTTAATAAACATTCTGTTGAATATTTTGTAACTAATTTAACCGAGCGCTGTTGCTGCCATAGCAGCAACCGCAGCCAGTCAAATTAGTTTCAAAATATTCAACAGCTTACCTGCATAGTTTTCTGGAAATTGATATACACGGCGTTCGGGGATCGATCGATCTCAATGCCGACGAGGTGTGGGTGGAGCTTAACTAGGGATGGGCGGGGCATAGCTAGGAAAGGTCCATTATCTATAGCTGTCTCTGTAATATTCACTTCAAAGTGTAATATGCATACATTATTTAAGGTTATCATGCACTAATAGACAATATGAATTTTGTATTAGATATATTTAGGTTTTATGTGGGCACTGAACCTATGACGTCGTATTGGTTCAACTCATTAATCATGATAACAGAGGCGCGCGATATATATTTCTATACAAAGTCGAGATATACAATGATTAAAATATCGCGATATCTCGATATTTCGTGTCTCAATGTTGGAAGACATCTTGGTTGGGAGGGTCGTGTGGGTCGGGTCAAGCATACATACTGGTAATAGTGTTAGTGAACACCAACGTTAATCCCTAACAATAGCTTCCAGTCAAAATGTCGCCATAAATTGCTTTTTTGTCAGTTTAGCATCACAAAAATCGTGATATTTTTTTTGAAAATACATATATATGATTTTTGATTCAATGCAGTGCTGGGTTTTAGAAGGGCACTCATCGTTAAATTCTAAAATTGCTATACAAGGTACGTACGGTAAAGTCACGATCTTAGCCCGTGCAAGCTTTCGCTAGTTCCTTATGTGTTTGGCCCACTTTGACAAAACATGACCGATTAGATACTATGAGGAACAATTTCAGAGAAAATAATACACGCTAAGTAATTACATCCAAATAGTCAGTCAGCCACTCTCTAGCGATAGCAATAGAATTCCAAGAATGGTAGTTGCAAATATCAATCTAAAATAGCGGCTTTGAAGAAGACAATATGTAGCTAATGAATTTTAAAATTATTTCCTTCTCGTCTTACGTCTTATCCCTTCGGGATAACTATAAACAGTCGATATGCTCGATATTGCTCTAGGAAATATCGCGATATCTCGTGCCTAAAATATCTCGATATCTCGATATCGTATATCACAATGTTGGAAGAAGTTTTGGTTGGTGCATGGGTGGAGTGAGTCGTGACACATACACGTATTTGATATAGTGCCGATAAGAACCAGTCTGAAATGGTGGAATATTTTGAAAGAAATTTAACTGGAAGCTGCTGCTGCCTTTATTTTCAATTAATTTTAAATTTGCGCATCACGCACCACGCACCACGCAATGCGCATACGCATTACGCACTACGCAATACGCACACATATGTTCCACTACCATGCAATGAGCATACGCATTACGCATTACGCACTTCGCAGTACGCGCGCACATGTTTTCCCCGCTTCATTGGTTGATTATTTCACGCACGTTATCGCGTACATGGTAATGCACTAATAGATTTCCTGTTGTTCCGACTTTAAGCGAGTGTCAACAGCGCCCAAAGCGCTCAATATGCTACCTATATTAATTAACCATTTAATGGTCAAGATCGTTTCCAAAAAAATTATAATTTTCACACTTAAATTTCCTGCAAACGGATATTCCTCATGGCCACTACAGGTGCCGTTTTTTGGCCGGCCAGGCGATTCCTGGAGTAATAGTCGAGAAAATCGAGAAGTCAGCCTAACCAGTGTCCATATATAGGCCAAGAGTGTCCTATTTTTGAAAATTTACCAATGAAATGACTGACAATTGAGCATGCATGTAAACTGTTGCATATTTGGAATTGAATTTATTTGGAGACTGCCGTGGATACGATCGCATCTCTAGTTTGTAAATATTCTACTATCCTTCTTGCGTTGAAAAAATCCGGATCTGGTCTATTAACTTTGACTGGATTGGAGCGATTAAAGGGAGGTTACACTCGATGTTCTACGGTGTTAGCAAATTAGGAATGGCGTCCCTTGAATTAAGTATAACGACGTTTTAAAGAAAATGTGTCTATCGCTGTGGTTCTAAATGTTGGCTATATGCTAGACGATAAATTATGACGTAATAAGACATACCGATGGTGTCAGGAGAATGTTGCTGTTGTTGTTGTTGTTGTTGTTGTTGTTCGGGACTGTCGTTGTTCGGGACTGTTATTGTTGTTCGGGATTGTTATTGTTGTTCGGGACTGTTATTGTTGTTCGGGATTGTTATTGTTGCTATTGCGTCGTCGTCCTCCTCCTCCTCCTCCTCCACCACCACCTCTTCCGCTTCTTCATTTCATCATCCCACTCCACACTATAATTTTTGACTACTACTACTACTACTACTACTACTACTACTACTACTACTACTACTACTACTACTACTACTACTACTACTACTACTACTACTACTACTTGAATAGTCGCCGTCATCGTCGTTGGCCTCGTCACTGTCAGCGATACCGCGACCGCGACCTCTACCGCTGCCACCACCTTCATCATCATCGTCATCGTCATCATCATCGTCATTATTATTATTATTATTATTATTATTATTATTATTATTATTATTATTATTATTTTTATTATTATTATTATTATTATTATTATTATTATTATTTCAGTGTAAGACGTGCCCGCCGCCTAACGGCAGTTTTATAATACCACCATTTGACGTGGACGAGATAAACATAATACCGAGGATTGTGTTCGCGTTCCATGTGAGCCTGCGCAATAACGTTATTCTCTCGAGAAGGACGTTCATGGAACTAAAAAATTTCCACGTGGTAGGCCTACATTAGATATATTTTTGCAAAGTAAGGGGGCCGGTGGTGTGGTTGGTGGCGATAGGGGTAAGTGGATGCTGGGCGTTTCAGTGCGGTAAAAGTAAGATGGATATATGTTTAGCTATGCTCCGTCCATTCCTAGCTAAGCTCCGCCCACTGTGAATCGATTTTAACCGTTTGAACCATGACTTATCATAAGCTCAATGGGGATTTCCAGTTTTAGCTATGCCCCGCCCATGTCCGGCTAAGCTCCGCGCACACCTCGCTCGTGTTGGGATCGAGCGATCCCTGAGCTCCCTGACTATCAATGTCCAGACAACTATAGGCCCTGCAGGTAAACTGTTGAATAATTTGAAACTACTTTGACTAGGCGCTGTTGCTTCCATAGGCAGCAACAGCACCCAATCGAATTAGTTTCAAATTATTCAACAACTTACCTGTATAGTTGTCTGGACATTGAGAAGCAGCGATCGAATGATCCCAACACGGACAAAACGTGGCTGGAGCCTAGCTAGAGATGGGCGGGGCATAGCTAAAACTCGATTCCTCCATTGACAGTTAAATTAGTTCAAAATATTCAACATCATGTTCATTAAATAGTAAAGACATAGAATTCGTTCAACAACCCATAGTCCGTCACCAATTAATTATGCGTTCGTGCTGTACTTATCTACGTCGTTCATGACGTCACTGATTATGACGTACTACCACACGTCACGTAGTTGATTATGACGTAATATGATGAATAGATAAACTGGAAAGGTCCATTTCAAGGTAGATATACAGGTAAGCTGTTGGATATTTTGAAACTAATTTAACTGGTATCTGTTGCGTCTCCAAGTCAAATTTGCTTTAAAATATTCACTGGTATGTTTATTAAATTGTAAATTCACCCAAAGACCTACTGTCGGGCATGTTCTTTTGTAACCTCCCTTTTGTGACGGAGCAACGCGTCATTTGATTGTGACGTCAGCTAACAAGTTACGTATTTTGAATATGACATCGAATATTTGATTGACAGATCGGGTCTTAGTTTCCCGAGTGAATGGGGGAGGTTTCATTCAAGGATTGGCAGCGGTTGGGGTGGGGGTGCAAGCGTGCGTGCCTTTATGAGATCAAGCAGGACGCTGTCTGTGAGATAAGAAAGAATATGCGTAACTTTAAGCTAGATATATGATATCTCGTGGGATTAGATGGCATTTATACGTTGTCGGTGAGAGGGGTTTGGGAGGATCTTGGCGATAAGCAGGGTACGTGGGTGACTGGTTTGGAAAATTTCTGGCCGTTTTTAAAAAGATATACACGATTAATAGCGGGATCAATTTCTAACAATGTCATGTCCATTTCTATCTCCACTTCCGCCAAATTTGTACGCGTGTTGGAATCAATGTATTACATTACATCATACACGCTTGTATTCGGCCCGTCTTTAACTCTTAACAGTCCGACACGTTGTGCGAATTGTAGGCTGGTGTCTCTACTATTTAATAAACATGCTTTTGAATATTTTGAAACTAATTTGACTGGACGCTGTTGCGGCCATAGGCAGCAACAGCGCCCAGTCAAATTAGTTCCAAAATATTCAATAGCTTACCTGTATAATATTCTAGGAATTGATAGTCCGGGAGTACAGAAATCGATAGATCCCAACACGGGCGAGGTGTGGGTGGAGCGTAGCTAAAGATGGGCGGAGCATAGCTAAAAATGGAAAGGTCAAAGACTCACTTTAGGAAAAAAACTGCCTTCTCTGATATAAAATTTCTGACTTTGGTTCTGAGTAGATGAACATCTTGTGGATTAGGACACCAATGTCGGACAACTTGATTCGCTTGCTCAACATTATGACAGCGACTTTAAGGACACTATCCTCAAGATAAAATTTAGCCTTTTCGGGCATATATGTAAACTGCTTGAGAAAAAATAACAAGGTATTTACTATATTCGCAATGCTTAAACTATATTTCTCTTTCAATATCAACTTTAAAGAAACATTACCAGTTCGCCAAATGACAGAGCTAATAATAATATATAACAAACATCAATTTTTTGTTTACACAATGTCTGATTTCCAATCTCTCATCTTATGAGCGCAGGCACGAATTACCTAATTTATACTAGAGAACACGGCCTAAGCAGAACTTATATCGGCTAGCGTTATCATTGGACGTCTCTTGTACCGGAATAAATACGTCATTTATTTCGAAATTTAATCCCACAAAATCGGCGGTTAATGTTCCGATATATCTCTATTGCTTCCCTATGTGAACGTTACATATTCCTTCAAAATTTGCTAGGTAGCGTTACCGTCAGCTTTTTCTCTCACCGTCTGCCAGGTAGCGCTGCGGTCATCATTTTATCTCGCTCTCCACCAGGTAGCACCACCATCCAGTCCAGGACTATCTTCCGCCAGGGTGAAGGCAAACCGATATATCGGCTATAAACTTACATAGTACACGAAATAGTTAAACAGGATTAGGCAATGAGAAAGAGGCCTTTAGAAGTAATTATTACCGAGCTATGTCAGATAAGCAATACCTATGATTCATTTAAAACAAAATGAGCAATACCACTAGTAATATAAGTGAATATCAACATATAAGTAGGTCTACTATAAAACATAAATAACTATTTTCAATCACTTAAAAGGTTGTTCACATACAGATTATGGAAAAATATTTGAGAAGGCAATTATTTTTGAAAGAATGAGTAATTAACCGTTTAACACTCATATCATCCAAAACGGCTTCTGCAATGGTCTTGAGAAATGTCGATTTGCAGACCAAGAGAAGACTATTTTTGGAAATTTACCACTGGAATGACTGGCTCGATAACCGATCCAGTCATTCCAGTCGTAAATGTTCAAAAATAGTATTCTCTTGGTCTGCAAATCGACATTTTCTATGAGAAAATTAAAATTTACTTGGAGAAATTCGAGGGTTAAAGGGTTAGATACTCCCTTATGGTCAAGGTTGTTAAAGACAACCACAGGCTTTGCTTAGCAAATGCCCATTTACAGGTCAAGAGATGGCTATTTTTGTCAATTTACCATACCAGTTATGGAGCCATGCATTCCAACAATAAATTTTCAAAAATAGTTTTCCTCTTGTCCTGCAAATGGATATTTCCCGGGACCATGACAGAGCCGGGCTTTGACCAACTTGTCTATTAAAGGGTTACTCACTACTTTAACAGATTGTGAATATTGGGAAACAGTTCCCAATGGCTTCTTACATTTAAATGCCATTGTTTGGTGTTAAATAAAGAAAGGGTATTGCGTGTATTATTTATAAATCAATTGCTAATTAACTCTTTCGTGACGAAACCGGCCAAAACCGGCCTCTGTAGTGGTTTTGAGTAATGCCCATTTGCAGGCCAGGAGAAGACTATTTTTGAAACTTTACCACTGAAATGACTGTCTCGATAACCGAGTCAGTCATTTCAGTGGTAAATGTTCGAAAATAGTCTTCTTTTGACCTGCAAATGGATATCAAATAAGTAAATATTTTAATTATTTGAAGAAATTTAGTCGTTAAAGGGTTAAGGTAATGAAAGTTAAGAAAACATTTACCATACATTATCAAGTTATTAACACATTACAAGATAAAACAACATTATTAATCTTTTATGAGGAATCATAAATAGGCATAAGGCTGGAACAGTTTTCAGATTTACCGAGGGCATGGCCAAAGAGCATGAAAGAGATGCTTTTAAAGAAAAGCAGCCTCGTAGACATTTAGTTTTCCTACATTTGCAACTACCAAGTAAATTTCTAGGTTTTGCTGGAAGGAACATTATGACAGGTTCAAGTCTCCCATCTATTGTCTTGCGACCAAATTCTGTGAGTGATGGTAATGGCTGATTCACAATCATACAATGCTCAGAGTAAATGAAATTGAAATGCATCTTCAGTTGGCTGAGAGCATGCTCAAATTTGATTTTCTTGTTGCAAATATAAGCCGACGATCAGTACCACTTCGACCATAGGGATTGGCCATGTATTCCCTAGCTTCATTTGTTATTATTTCTGTTACTTTCAAGCCGCTGTCATTGCCAAAATGCTGCAAAATGAACCAACTCTCCTACCATGCTTAGGGTAACCTTTCTTGCTCTCTACTTAGCCCGCCTGAATGGATAACTTACTGTGTCGCACCCACTTAACACATATGTACGCGGTAGGGTGGCTGCCAGTTTTAGAGGCTCTTTGCCATACTCCTCGATCAATAGTTTGATGAGATCATGGACAGGAAAGTAAGTCTTATTTCTCTTAATTGAAATAATCCTTACAGAGTCTAAACGACAAAAGCCCTAGGCAGACTAGTTTCAAAATAATTAACAGAATGTTTAATAAATTCTGAATTCACCAAAGAGATACCATTCGTACATTTTCGTGACGGAATTTTTTTGTTTTGTGACGGAGCAACGGCATTTTGATTGAGACATCAGCTAACTAGTGACGTATTAGCGGAATTCAGTTTTCAGCTATACCCCGCCCATCTTTAGCTAAGCTCCACCCATTCTTCGCCCGTGTTGGGATCGATCGATCCCTGAATTCACTGACTATCAATTTCCAGAAAACTGTACCGGTAATATTTTGAAACTAATTTTACTGATAGTTGTTGCTGCTCTTGGCAGGCAGCAACAGTACCCAGTCAAATTCAGCTCAAAATATTCAACAGCATGTTTATTAAATAGTAAAGACATACAATTCGTACAACAAAGCATAGACCGTCTTCAAATATGCGTTCGTTACGTACCTATCCACGTCATTCATGACGTACTTGATTATGACGCCATCCTACACGTCACACAGTTGATTATGGCGTCATATGATTGACGGATAAACCGGAATCTTCTATTAATTATGACGCCAGGTACTTGACTGATAGATTACAAATCTCCATGCGAAAATCTCAGAGAGTGACACATGCTCGAACATATGGTCATACGATCCCGGAATCAGAAAACAACCCAATAAAAGTGGTACCGGTATGCAAAATGCAATTAGACACACGTGTATAATGATGGACGAATTGAGCGCTAACCCCTCTTATGTCAACAGCGCCTCAAAGCGCTCAAAACGCTCATGTTATCAATTAATCATTTCATTTGTCAAGATTTAAAAAAAGAAAATTCCAATATTTGCTCAGCGAATGACCATTTGCTGGCCAAGAGAATTGATTTTTTGTAAATTTACCACTGGAGATTAGGAAAATATTTTTAAAGAGTTGGTCTTTTGACCGGCTTTGCAATTATAAATCTAAATCTAAATTTATACTTAGGCAGTGTGCATTTGTAGGCCAAGAGAAGACTATCTTTGACAATTTAGCATTCCAGTTGTAAATTTTCAAAAATAGTCTTCTCTTGGCCTGTAAATAGACAGACCTCAAGACTACCGCAGAGGCGGCGTTACCATTAAAACGACAAGTTGACTAACACTAGATACTTAAATGCGCTTAATTCGTGTGCCTAGATGTAATGAAACGAAATAAATGTTAACATACAATGATTTCATTCCAGATAAATTAATAAATTTAAAGTTGTGAAATTGAATTAGAGACACGAGTAGCTAATTATTCAAATTCACAATTATTTAAATTTTTACGGAATGAAATAATCATATGTTAAGATTTATTTAGCACCATTGCACCTAGTCACATAATTTAAGCCTCCAAAAGTATAAAAGTTTAACAATTTTATTTTCAAGCATTCTGCTGTGAATACTGCACCTTTAATATTGATGCTATTGTGTTCTCAGCCGTTTGGCGGTGGAGCATTTCAAAGAGGAGGCGCTTTTAATACAAGAGACGGGAGGTTTACGGCCCCCAGAGACGGGATATACCAATTTTCGACAAATTTGCATTTACAACCCAGACGCAAGAAGAGACACAAAAAGTTGAAAAAACGAGACAACATTCGTGTATTAATATGTATTGACTCACTCTGTCAGAAACACACGTATGTATATTAATCACTTCGCCGTGTTGGGATTGATCGATCCCTGAACTGCGTGACTATCAATTTCCAGAAAGCTATACAGATAAGCTGTTGAATATTATGAAACTAATTCGACTGGGTGCTGTTGCTGCCTATAGCAGCAACAGCGCTCAGTCAAATTCGTTTCAAAATATTCAACAGCACCTTTTTAAATAGCGAAGACAACAACGCATAGTCAGTCATCATTTAAGCGTTCGTGACGAAGTTGTTTACGTCATTCATGGCGTCATAGATTATGACGTCATCATATACGTCACGTAGTTCATTATAGCGTCATATGTAATTGATGGATAAACTGGAAAGGTCTATTCATTGCCTAGATAGGCTTACAATGTATTTAATATCTCACTTTGTGACAATACTGCTGTTTGGGAAATTATATTATCACATAATCAAGATTGCATACCATTGTATAACATTAATTAAACCAATGACACATCTATTGCTTGATTGAAACTATAATGAACCTTTCAAGTGTTAGCTATGCCCGGCCCATCTCTATCGAAGCTCCACCTACCCGCTCCACCTACCCCTCACTCGTGTTGGGATTGATTGATCTCTGTACTATCTGACAATCAATTTCCAGAAAACTACATATAGGTAGGCCGTTAAATATTTTGAAACTAATTTGACTGGACGCTGTTGCTGCCTATGGCAGCAACAGCGTCCAGTCAAATTATTTTCAAAATATTCAACAGCATGTTTCTTAAATAGCAAAAACATACAATTCTTACAACATGTCTGACTATTAAGCGTTACAGACGGGCTTAATGGAATCATTCATGACGTCATGATTATGACGTCAGCATACACGTCGGGTAGTTGATTATGACGTCATATGCGCGAGTGAGGCATGAATTTCATCACGCTTTCTAACGTTTTAGAAGAGTCTGGATGCCAGTGGCTAGTTGTGGCTTGCTTATCTTGGATCCCAGTTAGGGTAACAATGCTACCTTGGATCTAGGATGCGGCTAAAGCATCATGCGTTTCCTACAGTTAGCTGCCATGTCCCGTATCTGGGAACAGTAAAAAGCGTCAGGCAATTATAGTTTCAACCGAGCAATCGATTGCTCAGCTTTAATAAACGAGAGTTGTGTGGGATATCGGAAGATATGCCACGATTCTGATAGACATGAAGCCACTACTTCACACAAGGACCGTGAGTCTTACTGGACCCACCAACTAATATGGCTCCATTTGGCAGCAATCACGCAGATTGATAACCCCCTAAGCCCTATGGGGGTATGCACCAATGCGTATGTCATTTAAATATCCCGACAGCCACTCAGAGCCGGATTAAGCCTATTATGGGCCCAGGGCTAATTAGGTGTGGCAGCTCCTTATCGGGTAGATCATGGGGGAAAATCCGCTACCGTTGCTGCTGCTGCTAGTGCTACTGCTGCTGCTACTACTACTACTACTACTACTATTACTGCTGCTGCTGCTGCTGCTGCTGCTGCTGCTGCTGCTGCTGCTGCTGCTGCTGCTGCTGCTGCTGCTGCTGCTGCTGCTACTACTACTACTACTACTACTACTACTACTACTACTACTAATACCACTACTACTACTACTACTACTACTACTACTACTACTACTACTGAGGTGTAGGAATGTACTTGGACCTGGGGATTAGAGCTGAGCTATGGGTGGGGACAACACATAGGGCGCTGTGGGGATAAACTATGGGAGACGAAAAGCAAAACCTGGTGGGGGGATGGGGGATTGATCCTAACATGGTTAAAGCGTGAGTAGTGTTTAGCTGGAGATAGGCGAGGGATAGCTAAAACTGGAATCCTCCATAGAGTTGAGATGTTTGTTGGGAGTTGGATCATGTTCAGGGCGAAAGCTTTGTGTTTTACCGGCGATTTGTCACGTTTAAAACTGTAACTATAAATCCTAATGATAAACCGTGGATGTCTAGCAAAATTAGACATGAAATGAGCCTCAGGGAGACAAACTAACGAAAATAATGATGTAGCAAATTTTAAGAAACAAAGAAACTACGTCAACACCTTAGTTAAAACAGCTAAAGAAGAATACAAAACAAAATTAGTAGAGAAAATTAACAATGACAGTATGGGCTCTAAAGAGTGGTGGAAGGTGAGTAAATCCTTTCTATAAAACACGAATTCTAACTTTGAGGACATACCGTCAGTAAAACGCAATGATTTATCATTTGCTTATGACCCTCTTGAAAAAGGTGATCTTCTCAACAGTTACTTTGTTAGTATATCCAAAATTAATGATTCTGGAATACAGTTACACCCCCCCCCCCCCCCCCCCCCCTGTCTATGCACACCGAGAGCACACTAAGCACGATACAAATAAGTATTACAGACGTTCTTGATATCCTTTCTAATCTGAATACACCAAAAAGCAGCTGGCCCTGATAAATTAACTCCCAAAGTTTTGAAAGAGGGAAGCGCCATTCTAGCGCCAATTTTAATGCAGTTTTTTAATTATTCCATTAACAACTCCCAGTTTTCTTCAACATGGAAAACTGCAAATGTCACTCCAATCTTTAAGAAAGGTGATAGAAACGTATGCTCAAACTACCGCCCATCTCCTTCCTAAGTTGTTTGGGTAAAGTGATGGAACGAGCTGGTTTTAAACATATATATATATATATATATATATATATATATATATATATATATATATATATATATATATATATAATTAGAGACTATATTACACCCTACCAATCTGGATTTCTTCCTGGCCACTCAATAGCAAATCTTTTACTAGACATTTACACCGCAATTGTCCAGGCACTCGATGGCCAGAAAGAAGTTTTGTTCTTGTTTTTCGATATAGCTAATGCGTTTGACCGTGTGCGGCACCGTAGTCTTCACCAAAAGCCGAGGCAATTCGGTATATCAGGCAGCCTTCTCGCCTGGTTTGAAGACTATCTCACTTTAAGAAACCAACGAGTATTCTTCAATCTTAAATTTTGGTCCCACTACATGCTGGGATACCCCAGGGTTCAGTTCTTGGTCCATTATTATTTCTTATTTTCATTAATGATCTAACAAATAATATCTTAAATAATATTAGATTATCTGCAGACGATACCTGCCTCTATGTGATGTCGGATAATCTAGAAACCCATATTCCAACGGTGAATCATGACCTGGAAATGATGTCTCAATGGGTCAATACATGGCTTGTAGACTTTAATGCCTCTAAAACGGCATCCTTACTTATCTCCCTACGTCATAATCCTACATGTTTTCCGATAGACTTCAAAGACTCTGAAATTTATCCATCAACGCACCACAAGCACCTCGGCGTCACTCTTAATAGTAAAGGTCATTGGATAGAACAGGTAGAAGCAATGATGAAAAAGGCCCAACATATGGTCTCTCAGCTCAAGGGTTTGAAATATATACTTGATAGAGATTGCCTGGAAATTATGTACAAGTGCTTTATCAGACCCTTACCAGAATACGCAGGTCCTGTCTGGGATAATCTGCCACAAAATCTTATTACAAGACTGGAAAATGTCCAGAAGGAGGTCCTAAGAACTATAAGTGGACTCACTTGCAATGCCAGCGCGGAAGATTTATACGCTGAAACGGGTATGGTAACACTTTCATGCAGACGCAAAACCCAAAAATTAGTAATGCTCTACAAAATTATAAACGGCGCAACAAGTGAGACATTGTCTAGTTATCTCTTGCACTTTTCAGAAAGGACAATCCCTTATAATATCCGCCAACTCAACGCCTATACACCGCCCAGATGTCGCACTGAGCTCTATCGTAATTCTTTCTTCCCGGCTCCGATTAGAGATTGGAATAGTCTTCCGGATCCTGTCAAAACGTCTGATACAATACAAAAATTTAAAAATAAATTGAACGTAATGTCTCAACGACCCCCACCTAGGTGGTACTATGTAGGTCAACGACCTGCTAACATAGCATATCCCAGGCTGCGAAACAATTGTAGTGGCTTAAGCAGACACCTCCATGACAACTTCTTGTTAGACTTACCTAGGTGCTCATGTGGGCACCCGCGTGAAACAATTGAATATGTTATGCTGAATTAGGCCTAAACAATATTCCCATTAACCCACTGACCGCTAAAGTTGCTGATACTGGCCGTTTTAATTGCTATTCATTCTCCCATAATTGAGCACCCACAACTGTACCTTTGCACACCGCACGCTACCCATCACCACGCGGTGCTAACAGGAATGTGTGAAAATCAGCCCGAATTCTACTCTACTCTACTTTCTCTTACTAGCTTGTCCTTTTTTCCCCTTAATTATTCTAATTTCTACACTTCTACTTCTACTATTCTGTCTTTATTAGTGATTTATTAACAATGATATTAGTTAAACTTAGTATTAAATTGTTTAGTCTATCATGATCTTATGTACCCGCCGCTTGATTAATTAAAGTACAAATGGGAGACACACTAATAAGATGTATCTTACTGTGCTCCCACTTTAACCGAAAAATAAAATTGTTTAAACCAATTAGTGACATTTCATCAAGTCTCTTTATATTTGTTTTTAGTTTGCTGCCAATGGGGTAGAAAGTGATTCTCACCATGGATCATGGGAGGGTATAGACCCTAATCTCGCTGGAGACGCCCAAACATGGGCCCCTCACAGCTTCTAAACTTTGAATCCATCGTGCCATCTAAATTTTGAATGGATGAGAAAAGCTGCATGGGAAACACAATTCAGTTTGCGTCCCTCGGATTTCTTGGGTCTTCCAAATTTCAGGGTGTTGGCCCAGGACCCACAAATTGTAGATGTCATGTGAAACTCTAATATTAGAGGCATTCTCAGATAAATAGATGACTTAAATATATATCATTTATTGTATATAAACTTTGTTTGCAGGTCTTTGCAGTACGTATCTGGCCTTGAATCTAACAGCCGCATCTTTACAGTCAGTATAAGTGGCCTCCTTCATATGCTGGTAAGTCTCTCTCTCCCCCCTATCTCTCTCTCACTCTTTCTCCCGCCCCCGCCCCACACTCTCTCTCTCTCTTTCTCTCTCTCTCTCCCCCGCTCTCTCTCTCTCTCAATCCATCAATCGTCTCTCTACATGCACCCTTTCGTACTATCGCTCTCACTCCATCCTCTCTCACTCGTCCCTTTCGCGCTCTCTCTCCCTCCCTCTCCCCCCCCTCTCTTCCCCCTCTCTCTCACTCTCTCTCTCTCCCTCCCCACTCTCTCTACCAATCATCTCTTTCTCCCTCCATCCTCTCTCTCTTTCGCTCTCTCTCTCCCTCACTATCTCTCTCTCCCTCCCTCCCTCCCTCCCTCCCTCCCTCTCTCTCTTTCTCTCTCTCTCTCTCTCTCCCTCTCTCTCTCTCGCTCCCTCCCCTCCCACTCTCTCTCTCTCTCTCTCTCTCTCTCTCTCTCTCTCTCTCTCTCTCTCTCTCTCTCTCTCTCTCTTTCTCTTTCTCTCCGCATCTGTACATGCAGCGCGTACCATTTAACTCTTTCACTGATAAATTTTCTGCATCTCAATTACAAGCCTACCATACATCAAATCTATTGATATTTTGACATTAATATGACTGGAAGCCATTGCTTCCATTAATCAAAGGCCGTGTTCTCGCTGGAGACTTAATCGTGAATAGCGCCATACCCCAGTATTGCGTTACGCCTGTTTAGTCTCCAGTGAGAACACGGCCTAAGAAAATATTTAACACAGTGTACTTTAATTCGCAAACAATTTATTTTATCATGAAAGTATCATTGTAAGAGTTAAGGTCAACCGTATCTTTTTGTTATCACTCCAATATGTATCATTAGAGACAGATGACGACGAACATGGGTTCCATAGCTATTTAGTTGTGGGGCCCCATATTGGGTAGAGTAAGGATAGAATGTCTGCAGCTGGCTGCTGCTGCTACTGCTACTACTACTACTACTACTACTACTACTACTACTACTACTACTACTACTACTACTACTACTACTACTACTACTACTACTATTACTACTACTACTACTACTACTACTACTACTACTACTACTACTACTACTACTACTACTACTACTACTACTACCACCATGTAACTGTACAGGTCAGCTGTTGAATATTCTAAAACTAATTTCAGATCATTCAAATCTGTTGCTGCCTGAGACAGCAGCAGCTTCCAATGAGGTTAACTTCGAATTATTCAATAATCTATTTCGTGCAGTGTAAGTAATTTTTCATTTTATGTCTCTGGGATCAAAGTGTTAATAAATAAATCTTTTTCCTCGTAGGCTGGCCAGTATACTTCGGTATACACGGACAACGCTTCTGGAATGTCAATTGGCATTCAAAGTGGCTCAGACTTCAGCGGTATCCTGGTCGGTATCTAGTTGGCCAACATCCGGGTCTTCTAGAGTTCTAACAGATATGAAAATAGAGATCTGACATCGTTAAAGTAGACAGTGGCGAATTATTTTGGCATCATAAATAATAAAAAAATAAGTTTTTTTGTAAACGTGTTGCTGATATGACTGTTTCATTGAAACTGTTATATCTCAATAAAATGGCAAGTCTCTTACGGTTCAGCTCAGATATAATTTTAAACAATTTCAAAAAAATAATACAACGTACTGTTGAATATTTCGAACATAATTTGGATTGGAAGACATCGCTGCCAATGTCTTCCAATCAATAGGTCTGCGCGATTATTGATTGATCATGATATATTATTTAAGAATAATCGTGACCACTCGATTAATCAGCCTGGGTCCAAATTATCCAGACATAACAAGACAGCATGCATATTCATGATGAAAGGTGTAATGGTGTTTTGAAATGTCCATTTGCAGGCCAAGAGTAAACTGTTTTTTGAGAATGTATCACTAGAATGACTGGCTCGATTCTCGAGCCAGTCATTCCAGTGATACATTTTCAAAAACAGTCTTCGTTTGGACTTCAAATGGCCATACATTCGCTGAACAAAACGCCAATTTTCTTGACCTATCGCATTAAAGAGTAATAAAAAGATAGATTTTAAAATATTTACACATTAGAAATTATTCACGATTATTTAATTATTTAATGTTTAATCATTATCACGAATTACAAAAGAATCGTGATTTTCGATGTAATCACGTAATCGTGCAAGCCTATCTAATCCAATTACGTTCAAAACATTCAACAAAACATCTACTAAGTTATTACTGTTTTATATTTTTGGAAATATATTAACTTATTTATGAGCTATGCTGTATGGTGTAAGTAATATTATGGTGAATATTTTGAAACTAATATGCTGCTTATGCACCAACAAATTCCAGTCAAATTAGTTTGCAAAATATTCAACATCTTCCATGTAAATCTATGTTCGAATTGAGATAGTGGAATTTCAAGTGTCAAAGGGCGAATCATATTAGTGAAATCTTACAAAAGATCTATAAGCCAGTCACTAATTCACCGTTCCAGTGTATCCATCATCTGACGTCAGATGACGTCATAATCAACTAAGCGACGTGGAGGATGACGTCATCATTAATTATGGCTTGAATGACTCGATTTAGTGCGTCTTTAACGCTTAAAAGTCCGACACGTTGTACGAATTGTATGCATTTACCATTTAATAAACATTGAGTTTAATACTTTGAAACTAATTTGACTGGGTACTTATGATGTTATATTTAACAGCTTACCTGCATTGTTTTCTGGAAATTGATAGTAATATAGTTCAGGGATTCATTGATCCCAACACGAGCGAGGTGTGGATGAAGCTTAGCTAGAGATGGTGGGGGCATAGCTAAAACTAGAAAGGTTCATTGAGTGCACTGGCCTGTATATCTCCCAAGGGCCACTGAATTGGCTCTACCAAAGTCATATACTGTGTATACATACAATTTATCAAGTCAAAACATAGTAGATGATATACCTGTGATAAATTAACCTGTATTAATTGCCTCAAATTGCAGACAGTTTATACTAAGTAGTGTTCTCTTTTCAACTTAGATTATGTATGCAATAGAATGGACAAATGCACGATGGATTTTGTAAGGCAGTCGTTAGAGAACTCAATACTGTTTGATTGTTGTTATTTTCGTCATCTGTCTCTCAAATTGGAAGGCACTATTCTAACGGAAGCGGTACTCATCCCGCTCCGTGTTTTCTTCGCTACACGAGTTTCTGACGTATACAGCACACCATATGACACCCGTGACCCTCTAGTATCCAGATCGACTAAAAAACCAAAGGTCCTGGATTCAAATCCTGTCTCTTTACCTGATGAGAACCACATGCCCGAAACTGGTCGTGGTCATCTCTCTCTCTCTCTCTCTCTCTCTCTCTCTCTCTCTCTCTCTCTCTCTCTCTCTCTCTCTCTCTCTCTCTCTCTCTCTCTCTCTCTCTCTCTCTCTCTTCTCTCGTCGTCGTCATCATCATCATCATCATCATCATCATCATCATCATCATCACTACTACTCGTGAAGTTGGCGAGTATCGTGGTATACAAAGTATGCTGTCTAATCTGAGAAGTGCTTTCCTCTGTATTTGAGTAGATGGGACAGATATGCAGCTAGCGTAGCTTGGATATTTTTAATGTAAATGTAAACTAATCGACATGTAGTTATGATGATCACAGGTGATATTAAGGCTTTGCTAATCAGTTGTACCGACATATAATTATTTATTGGCATTTAACTGATGTATTTTAGCAGAACTCTTGAATACATAGTCAGGATATAGAGATTTGGACCGAAACATAAACAGGAAACCACTCGTTGTTCAATTTCTTATGACTAAATTTCATCAATCGAAGCTGTTTTCATTATTGTATTTAAAAGTTTGAGTATCTCAGACAACAAAATGGTCTATAATTATCTATGTGGAAGAAATCATCTGCCTGATCTGTATTATCATTTAATTTTACTTATAGCTGTTCATTATACTAGAATGGAATTTTTACCTCACGTGGCCTGAAAGGCCAAGTGAGCTTATGTCGTGGCGACCGTCCGTCGTGTGTCCGTCGTCCGTCCGTCCGTCAAATTTTCATTTAAACGACTTTTTCTCAAGAACCGCTGGGCCAATTTCAATTATATTTGGCAGGAAGCATCGATATGATCCAAGTTTGTTCAAATGAAGCCGATCGGCCAATTAGGGCGGCGGCCATCTTGGATCTTGGCCAATTTTTAGAAACGTTAAAAAAAATCTTCTCCGAAACCGCTTGAGGGATTGAAGGAAACGTCATGAAATATGATTTAGGGCAAGAGCTCAACCAAATTTGTTCAAGGGAACTTAATTGGTCAAATAGTTCAGCAGCCATCTTGGTTGACCTAGTTTTAGCGAAAATAACTTCTTCTCCAGAACCCCTGAAGGGATCAGGACGAAATTTGGCAGATATGATTAGAAACTAAGGGCCAGTGAAGTTTGTTCAAGAAAAGCTCATCCGTCAAAAGACATGACCGCTGTGGGCCAATCAAAATATAGATTGTTTGGCGGCCATATTGAATTTTTTTATTTGATGAATTTTGAAGCCGAAATTGGTTTTATATAGGTTTTTGGGTATTCTGATCTCAAATCTACAATTTTCGAAACTGTCGGATGAATGGTTTGGCGGCCATCTTCGATCATTCCCCCCCCCCCCCCCCCCCAAAAGCTCCCATACTAAAGCAATGGGAAATTTAAAATATCTTCTCGAGAACTACTGGGCCGATTTCAATTATATTTGACATGAAGCATCCTTAAGGCATAGAGATTCAAGTTTGTTCAAACGAACCCGATCGGCCGATGTGGCCGGTGGCCATCTTGGATTTCAGCCGATTTTTAGAAATGTCTTTAAAAATCTCGTTCTCCGAAACCTCATCTAGGCAAGGAGGTAAGCCAAGCTTGTTTAAGACGACTTGATTGACCGAATGGTTCGGCAGCCATCTTGGATGACCTAGTTTCCCCGAAAACGACTTCTCCAGAACCGCTGAATGGATCAGGCCAAAATTTGGGAGATATGATTAGAGACTAAGGGGCATTAAAGTTTGTTCAAGGGAAGTTGCGCCGTCAAAAAACATGGCAGCCGTGGGCAAATCAACATGTAGCGTGTTTGGTGGACATGTTGGATTTTTTTATTTGATGGATTTTGAGGCCAAAATTGGTTCTATATATGTTTTTGGGTATTCTGAGCTCAAATTTGCAATTTTCGAAACTGTCGGATAAACGGTTTGGTGGCCATCTTGAATACGTTTCTCGTCAAAAGCTCCAATGCTAAAGCAATGGGAAATTAAAAATACCTTCTTGAGAACTACCAGGCCGATTTCAATTATATTTGACAGGAAACATCATTAGGGCATAAGGATCCAAGTTTGTTCAAATGAACCCAATCGGTCATTTTGCCCAGAGGCCATTTTGGATTTCGGCCGATTTCAGGAAATGTCTTTAAAAATCTCCGAAACCACTTGGGGAATCTTCATCTAGGCCAAGAGGTAAGCCAAGTTTGTTCAAGAGAACTTGATTGACCAAATGGTTCGGCGATCATCTTGGATGACCTGGTTTTCACGAAAATGACTCCTCCAGAACCGCTGAAGGGATCGGGACGAAATTTGGGCCATTAAAATTTGTTCAAAGGAAGTTGATCCATAAAAAAAACATGGGCGTCGTGGGGCAATAAAAATGTAGTGTGCTTGCCGGCCATATTGCACTTGCAAAAATGTCCACAAACTCATTTAAAAGACTGCTAAACCACCCGCCAACAATTTTGACAAAAATTGATGGTGCTCCAGGTGAGCGACACAGGCCCCTTGGGCCTCTTGTTTTATTTAACATTATTCATGACATAGACTCAAGCGGATTTCTTTTGATTTGGGATCATTTGATGTGACACCAATAAGTTTCATTCAAATCGTTATCAAATCTGTATGTAACAAGGGAGGATTATACGTTATCAATCAATCAATCATATGACGCCATAATCAACTACGTGACGTGTAGGCTGACGTCACAATCAATTACGCCATGAATGATGTAGCTAAGTACATCACGACCGCTTGATTTATTACGGACTAAGAGTTGTTGTGCGAATTGCATGTCTTTACTATTTAATAACATTCTGTTAACTAGCATAGGCAGCAACAGCACCCAGTCAAATTAGTTTTAAATTATTAAACAGCTTACCTGATTGCTTTTCTCGAAATTGAGATTCAGAGAGTGCATGGATCGAATGAGTCCAATACGGACAGAGCGTGGGTGGCGCTTAGCTAGAGATGGGCGGGGCATATATAAAACAGGATTTCTCCAGTAGCACTCGCATTGAACACAGATTGTTTTGATAATAATTTGCCTGAATGATGCTTGTTGTCATTAACAACCACAGATGTCACTCATTGTTCATAAATTATACAGCAGCTTTCAGTTTTCTACTGAGGATGGAGGTATCAACCTTTAGCTATGCCCCGCCCATCTCTAGCTAAGATCCACCTTAGATGTGCCCGTGTTGGGATCGATCGATCCCTGCACCCTCTGAATCTCAATTTTCGGAAAACTGTACACGTAAGCTGTTACATATTTTGAAACTAATTTGACTGTGTGCTGTTGCTGCCATAGGCAGTAAATTAGTTTCAAAATATTCACCAGCATGTTCATTAAATAATAAAGACATACGATTCGTACAACAATGCTTAGTCCGTCATCAGTCCGTCATCAGTGGATGAACCGCCAATCTGTAGCTAAGGTCCATCCACACTTCGCTGTGTTTGGATCCATCGATCCACGAACTTCCTGACTATCAATTTCCAGAACACTATACGGGTAAGCTGTTGAATATTTTGGAACTAATTTGACTAGGCGTAGTTGATGCCTATGGCAACAGCAGCGCTCAGTTAAATTAGTTTCAAAATATTCAACATCATCTTCATTAAAAAGTAAAGCCATACAATTCGTACAGAACCGCTTAGTCCGTCATCAATTAAGCGTTTGTGACGAAACTATCTACGTCATTCATGACGTCATTGATTATGACGCCATCATATACGTCACATAATTGATTATGACGTCATATGATTGATGGATAAACCGGGAACGTCAATTAAGCATTCGTGACGAACTTAGCTACGTCATTCATGACGTCATTGATTATGACGTCATCATATACGTCACGTCGTTGATTATGACATCATATGATTGATGGATAAAGTGGAATCCTCCATTTGCCTAAATGATGGTTCAAAATATCCAACATCTTTCTCTTATTTTCTACCGGGAATTGATACACTTTCGGTGAACAGTATTGAAATATACGCTGGCGAGTTACCTCCGTGAACATAGGTTTCTGACGTGCTTTCAAGAGCTAGCTCACAAATAACCCGTTGTACGTGCGGGAAATCCCGATCTGTACATCCAATAGAATCAACTAATATGGGACAAATAAATACAACATAGATTTGGATATATTGCCTATAGATCGCCCATGAGCATACCCTCAGTACGGGGATAGTTGTCGCGACCGCTGGTGACGTGAGTTCTGTAAATCGTAATTGTGCATAGCCGGGTATTCGCTGACTGGCTGCCACAGATGATCAGCTGCGTATCTAGCCTTCAAAAAATTACTAAATTATCTTTAGGTAATTTAAAGAGAACTTGAACAGACACAAATTTACGCCTGATACAGATTTGTTTCATCGTTATTTTATCTATGAAAACATAGGCTAAGTTCGCATCTGTTTTCGGGGTACTCCGGTTACCCGATTGGATATCTGAACGTCGGGACTATATCGTTTGAACCAGGAGTATTCTAGTAGAATTTGTACCACGTGATACCGTTATCCGATTTTACTCCAGCCGTTCGGATATCCAACCACGTGATACCTTAGTCTGGGTACCTTGATAACGTAACCGAACTTAGGCGAAGCGAAATAATTTTGTTTAATTTTGTAGTGATACTATCTTATTTTGTTACCTTTATCACGATGTTCAGGAGTAATACGTTTATTTACGGGTTATGGCAAATGAGATGTATATAGAGAATACAGCTTTCCTTACGAGACGGGTACAGCAAATGGGGGATTGATTGTGATAGATAGATTAATCGGGAGCGATAGAATGACAGATATATAGTTTGATTGATTCACTGATTAATTGATTGATTGGTTAGTTGGTTGTTTGGTTGGCTGGTTGGGTGGGTGGGTGGGTGGGTGGGTGGGTGGCTGAGTGTGTGGGTTTGACCGACCGAACAAATGAATGACCGAACGATTGACCGACAGACTGAATTACCGAACGACCAACTGACTGAACGATTGACAGACTGACCGACTGACCGACTGACCGACTGACCGACAGGCCGACTGACCGAACGACTGACTGACCGACTATCAGACCATCCGACCAGTCAGATGAGTGATTGGCCAATCGATTGTCTGACCTATCAATTGATTGACCACCTTATTGTTTGATTGATTGACAAATTGATTGTTTGAGTGACCGACCGACTGATGGGCAGGGATGTCATTTGAAGTATGGGTGCATGGGTAGTGTTGGGTGGGTCAGTCTGTGGGGCTGTCTGTAGTTCTGGAATCCAAGTGGAAACTTTTTGTGGTGAGAAAATTTTAGCCAAATCGGATAAGAAGTTTTCTAGATAGTTATAGATCGTGATTTTGTTCCTTCCTAGACCGGTGTGTTTATCCAGATCACGATCTTCCTTCAAAGTGAGGGGCTTTCCATGTGTTCGTTAAACGTATCCGTTGTCCCTCTCCGTCATGGCTACGTCCATGTATAGGCCCTACATCTGCGATTTGTCATCGCTTTCCGTCTGCGAGGTACGTCTCCATCGCCCGTTAAAATCGGTCAAGAAGCGAGTTTATCGTACTGTGATTGTAAACGGATGGGTATTTCTATCTTTTAAATAATATCATTAAAAGCTGGAATGATGTGTTAATATAGACAACAATAGGCAGTATTTGTTATTAATGTATTGAGCGAATGGTCTAATGAGAGATTGCCCGGGTCCCTTTAGCCCTTTAACGCTCGTATCAGCCAAAATTCGGCTCTGCAGAGGTCTTGAGAAATGACAATTTGCAGACCAAGTGAAGATACTTTTTTGAAAATTTACAACTAGAACAACTGGCTCGATAACCGAACGAGTCATTCCAGTGGTAAATTTTCAAAAATAGTCTTTTCTTGGTTTGAAAATTGACATTTTCTTTGAGAAAATTGAAATTTTCATGAAGAAACTTAAGGCTTAACGGGTTAGACTATGAAACGGACATGAGTTTGTCCCACGATATTCCCGATATTGTCTAGGGTTAGCTAATTTAACACGTCATGTCAACTTTGCGTTTCACATATATCTCATACGATTAGCTGACGCATACATGGATTTATATATAAAAATGTATGATGTAGACGGACAACGGAGACGGACAACGGAGGTATTACGGAGCGCATTTCTCTGTTAAAATTGGTGGAAATCGTGTCCGCAGTTTTAAAAATACAACCAACACCCACAGCAGGGAGTGATACACACATGGACGAGCGCGGGCATGGCGGCGCGTGCGCGCATACTATAAAAAGACTAACTAAAGACAATGGAGGATTTGAGTTTATCCAACAATCATATAAAGCCATAATCAACTACGCGACGTGTAGACTGACGGCATAATCAATTAAGTCATGAATGACGTAACTAAGTTCATCACGAGCGCTTAATTGATCTCAGACTAAGCGTTATTGTATAAATTGCATGTCTTTACTATTTAATAATCATTCTGTTGGATATTTTGAAACTTATTTGACTGGGTACTGTTGCATTTGACTTAATTTGATTGGAAGCCAACGCTGTCTTAGGCAGAGATAGCGCTGACTGACTTGGCCTTTATCAGGTGAAATTCGAACACGAGGCGTTAACAGGCAAGCGTTGAATATTTTGGAACTAATGTGACTAGATGATGTTGATTCCTATGACTGCAACAACATTCAGTCAAATTAATTTCAAAATATTCAACAGAATATCTCTCTCCCTCTTGTATTAACGTAACTCTTTAATGGTCAAGATCGCCAAAAACGGACTATTTAGTTGTCTTGAGTAATGTCCATTTGTTCATCCAAGAGAATATGATTTTTGAAAATTTACAGCTGGAATGACTGGCTCGGTCACAGAGTCAGTCACTCCAGTGATAAACATTTTAAAAGTATTTTTCTGTCAGCCGGCAAATAGATACCTGCTAAGAAAAAAATGGATACTCATGAATTTCATGGTCAAGCCAGCCAAATAGGGAGGGAGGGGAGGGGAGAGAGGGAGGGAGGGAGGGAGGGAGGGGGAGGGAGAGAGAGAGAGAGAAAGAGAGAGAGAGGGAGAGAGGGAGAGAGGGGGAGAGAGAGAGAGAGAGAGAGAGCGAAAGGGCGAGAGAGAGAGAGAGAGGGGGGAATGAGAGTGATAGTACGAAAGGGTGGATGGAGAGAGAGAGAAAGAGAGAGAGAGATACAGAGAGAGGGAGGGAGGGAGGGAGGGAGAGGGAGGGAGGGAGGGAGGGAGGAGGGAGGGAGGGGAAGGGAGGGTGGGAGGGAGGGAGGAATATGGAGGGAGGGAGAGAGAGAGAGAGAAGGGGGAGGGAGGGAGGTAGGGGGAGGGAGGGGGGACGGGAGGGAGGGAGGTAGGGGGAGGGAGGGAGGGAGGGAGGGATGGAGGGAGAGGGATGGAGGGAGAGAGAGAGGGAGAGAGGGAGGAGAGAGGGAGAGAGGGAGGAGAGAGGGAGAGAGGGAGAGAGAGAGGGAGAGAGAGGGAGTGTGTGAGGGAGAGAGAGAGAGAGAGAGAGAGAGAGAGAGAGAGAGAGAGAGAGAGAGAGAGAGAGAGAGGGGGTGGGTAAGTAATGTCTATTTGCACGACAACAGAAAGCTATTTTCTTGAAAGACTTGCCCATTAAAGGGTTAATTACTATACGTAGAATGTTGAGTGTTTTATGGCGCTGTTGACACAAGAGGTGATAAAGAACGACTATCATTTTGGTCGCAATCGAGTCTGTTATACTGAATGGGCTTGCCGAGTCTAGAAGAATGTTAGTTAGCTCATATCTATGTAATGTAAATACTAGTCGATATTAAAACACTTTGCATCATTTCTGATGTATATTTAAATATTTTATTGTGAATAAAATTAATAATGACTAAGAACAGACAACGTGTCTTCGTTAATTGTTTAATGACTTAAATGAATCTGAAATAAAACGTATTAATATTGAGATCGTGTACATGTACGCCACCGTGTGTTCTGAGATCAGAATACATGTAGGTTATACCTCTCCCCCCACCACCCCCCCTCCCCCATTCCCAACCCCACCTTAGAGCTCTCTTTCCCGTCCTTTCTCTCTCTGGCTCTCTCTCTTTCTTTCTCACACCCGCCCGCCCCGCCCGCCCACCTGCCAGCTACATACACGCGCTCGCACGCACTCACGCTCGCACGCACGCTCGCACGCACGCACCACGCACGCACGTACACAGAGATACACACACACACACACACACGCACGCGCACACGCACGCACACGAAGGCACGCAGACAGACACGCACGCATGCACGCACGCACGCACACAATTACCCCACGCCCACGCACTATCCCTCGATCTACCGCACTGCGCTCGCCCTCTCTTGCGCGCTCACACTCTCGCGGGGGACGTGGGCGTGTACGCTCTCTCTCTCTCTCTCTCTCTCTCTCTCTCTCTCTCTCTCTCTCTATCTCTCTCCCTCTGACTCTTCCCCCCCCCCCCCCCTCTGAGTCCCCTCCCAGCTCTATCTCTCTCACTCTCTCTCCCCTCTCTCTCTCGCCCTCTCTCCCCTCTCTCTCTCTCCCCCTATATTTCTTTCTCTCTCTCTCTCTATCTCTCTCTCGCTATCTCTATCTCTCTCTCTCGCCCTCTCTCTCTCTCTCTCTCTCTCCTCTCCCCCCCCCCTCCCTCTCTCTCTCTATCTCAGGAGGTTCAAAATCAGGTTCCTGTGGTGGTTGTTTCACAATATTCAACAGTTTTCCTGTACAGTTACGTTAAAACTGAGATTCTTAGTATTCACGGTTCGAAGGGTTAATACAAACATATGATTATTGTTATGTAAGCACGTATATTGTCTATAGCGCATTATATATATTCTATCTCCAGTGTCTGAACAAATTGCCGAGTTATTTACTTCGACAGAGCACAGGCCTCCCATGGTTAGGATAAAATGAACATAAACTACTGCTGTTATTACTACTGTTGCTACTTCAGCTGTTACTACTACTGCTGCTACTGTTGCTATACCTACTACTACTACTACTACTACTACTACTACTACTACTACTACTACTACTACTACTACTACTACTACTACTACTACTACTACTACTACTACTACTACTACTGCTTTTTTTGTGTTGAAAATCCGACGCTGAAGCTAATTGTAAGATATCAAACTCTGGTAACTTGAAAATCGGATCACCTCCAGAATATTGACATAATGCTCATTTGATATTTAAATATTCTGATCCCAAGGTTAGGATATTCGTCAAGATTAGACTCTCCTAAGGCATTAACATTTTAAAATAAAGGCAATTAAATTTAATTAAAATAGCATTTATCAGTATACAGCAAGCAGCGAGTGTGCTAGCTTATACAAGTTCCGCTTCTGATATTTTTAGATATCCGTATTCAATTGATACTAGGCCCGTTTTGCACCATACGTCTTTAAATCTACTTTCTCTCCCATGTTCTACTAGCCTATGAAATTCACAATGAATGCAGTTTATCAACAATGATCGAAATATAGCTTGTATGGCTCTTTGATGGTTGTTGCCGGTTTTATCTCTGGCCTCTGAACACCGACGCTTCCAGATGGCCCCACACTCCTACAGATAACTGGATTATTAACAATTCTTTCTCCTTGCTATTAATGATTCGTCCGATAGTTGAGCAATCTTTGAACAAAATTGTTTCAGCCACTAAATTCATATATTTCGTTCCAAATTTAGCAAGGAGCATATTGATATATACCCAAAAGCCTGTAGTTATGCGACACTGAGTAAATAGATGGTCTATCGTTTCCTCCTCAGTATTACAAAATAAGCACCGGTCTGTACTTGCTATTTTACACATCTAAGTAAGATGGCCGACCCATAGCCTTCGATGGAGTAATCGCCAAGCCAGGTCCCGTGCATTTCCTGGTAGACAAGGTAGATGTATTGGTTTCCAGGCATTTTTCCAGTTCTTTGGCGCGCATCCTAAATTGTTCAAATGCCTAACCACAATAGGAGTCTGTCTCCTACTTTGCATTAGAATTCTATACCAGTCTCTAGATGCCATGTTGTATTTTATATGTTCTGACATAAATACTAATGTTGGTTGCAACATATCAATGTTGCCACGTGCTTTCGGCAATTTGAACCATACAGCAGGTATTGCATTCTTTATTCTAACAACTAAGGGCTGAGCATCAATATATCTCATTGATGTTATTCTTACTACATCTTGCATCGCAATCCATTTACGAGATTTCGGATTTACCAAGTCACGTAAATATTGAACATCATTTTTGGCCATAGAGGGCAAGTATAATACATCATCATTATCACGAATCAACTCGTTGCGACAAAGACGTTGCTCTAACGCATCTTCCCAACAATTGGGTTGTGGCAGTGATCGTGTAAATATTTTTACGGCTTCGAGCTGTTCTTTATATACATTTGGTATCTTTTGATGATTAGGTGGCAGTTTATTGCACATAAATAAACATCTACTGGAAATGGGTCTACGTACCTTTGGAAAAGTTCCCTTGAAACACTTGACCAAGATGAGTTTGAAGTGAATAACTTATACAAGAGTTTAAATTTTAAAGAAGCACACTTTGCTGAAACATTAACCAAATCCAGGCCTCAGGCATGCTTTTCATTGATAAGGATTGACTATGATACTAAATGGGCTTTGTCCTCCCATAAGAAGGACAAAAGTAACGTGTTGATCTTTGACTCTACTGATTAAGGCATATGAACTACAGAAGCGGTATACCACAGTCCATATAAAATTAAATTATTACGGACAAATGTCCTGCCAAAGACAGCTAGGCGACGTCGTTTCCAATTTAGTAATGCACACTTTAGTTTGGATAGCCTTTCTTCCCAGTTTAGTAATACATTTTGTTCTCTACTAAAGTAAATACCCCAAATTTTTATGACATCATTTGACCAGTTAATATCCATCACATTGTCAGTTCTGCCCTTCCAATCGCCCAAAAATAAGTCCTTAGATTTGTCTTTATTGACTTTAAGCCCTTATGCTTTTTGAAAATCTGTTAATTCTCCATTTAAAATTCTAAAATCCGTATTTTACCCGCAAACACAATCGCATCATCTGCATATTGAGAAACCTTTAGTGGTCTTTCTACGCCACGTATGCATATTCCTTGAAAGTCATTGCGTTGCCTAATGTGGCCCCCAACGATTACATAGCTATGACGAATATAAGCGGGGACAGTGAGCAACCCTGTCTGACACCTCGTTCCAACACTACAGGTTTGGATAGCTGATTGTTAACTAAATAGCAACTTGTTATATCAGTATATAACATATTTACCCATTTAATAAATCTTAAACCAAAGCCAATATGGTCTAAAGACTTAAACAAGAAATCCGATTCTAGTCTGTCAAACGCCTTCTCGTTATCAAGTGCTATTATTGCTGCTGGGATACAATCCTTTTCAACTAATTGAATAAGAGCCTGTATAAGCAAAGTGTTGTTTAATATTGACCTTCCTGGCCCAGATCAGGTTTGATCATCATCAATGACTTCGCCTAGGACTGCGCCAAGCTTTAATGTTAGTGCCCGAGTAATAATCTTATAATCTACACAGAGTAGAGAGATTGGTCTATAATTCTGTATTTTATTTATGTCACCCCTCTTGTATATAAGCCGAACATATGTTTGGGCCCTCGATGGAGGGAGATGCCCTTGCTTGAAAATGCTGGTTGCTATTTCTTCTAATACTGGCCCAAATGTGCCAGAATGTTTGATAAAATTCAACTGGAAGTCCGTCGCATCCAGGAGACTTTTCTAACTTCATACCTTTGAGGGATTTTGTCAAATCATCAATTGCTATTGATTGGTCACAGATTTCGCGACATGAATCTGGAAGTCTTTTCGTTATATTAGCTAAAACATCTCTAGTTGCAGTTTCATCGCTTCCCTCAGATTTATACAATGATTTATAAAATTCAGATACCGTTTCCATCATTTCTGCATTTGAGCACACTGATACTCCAGCATTAGTCTTCAGTGAGCGCATTAATTTCTCTATACCTCTTGCTTTTTCCAAGTTACAAAAGTAACGTGTAGGCTTTTCGCCCTCGGTGTGCATTTGTGCTCTTGACCTTATTTTGGCGCCATCAAACTGATATTGCTCTATTTCATTTAGTCTACCTTTTAATTTAACTAATAGTTCGTAATAATTATATATCCCAACATCATTAATTTTCTTATTAATTTTACACAACGACCTCTGAAGCGCCTTTTTACGCTTTCGTATTTCACGTGCTTTCCTAATGGAATACTGCCTTGAAATATATTTCAGGTCTGATTTAGCATCTTCCCACCAGTTTGTTATACATTCATACGAACCTCGTCTTTCATCCCAATGCCTCCAACAACTTTCCACACATTTGCGATAGCAACTATCTCGTAGCAATGCTACATTAAGTTTCCAAAATCCATCTCCTCGTTTGACCCAGTCAGCATTGTCTAATGTGATGGAAAACATATTGTGATCAGAGAAAGTTACTGGTTTTATGTTAGTTTCAGTGATCGTTCTACATAGATCCTGTCTAACCTTGAAGCTAACCTTCCATCGGTTGAAAACCAAGTAAATTCTCGGCCTTCTGGATTTTCAATCCGATGAGTGTCTACCAAGCTTTTATTTTCACAAATGTGTTTCAAAATATTATGCGATGTGTCATTAAAATTAGACCTAGCGTTTCTGTCTTTAGCCTCATCTAATATGCAATTAAAGTCACGCCCATAATTAGGTTTTCAGGCGGTCTGTCTTGAATTATTGTGGAAATATCATTTAGAAATTCACGGCGCAATTGATGAGAGGTAGGTGCATAAAGGCACATCAAATTTAAACTTGTGTTTAGTACATCAATTGAGACACAAATCCATCGTACATTTGTATCTGATGACGACGATATAACGTCAACATAGTTGAGACAGCGGGCAGGATAAGAATGTACACTCCCGCACTATTATCTTGTGATAAAGAATAAAAAATCTGCCCTTTTGAAATATCTTTGAGAGATTCATACACTTCAGTTTTTTGAATTTTGGTACCTTGTAGAAAAGCAATATCAACTCGCTCATTTGCTAATTCTTCAAGCACATGGCGCTGCTTGAATTCGGTATTTAATCCTCTGCAATTGATGGTGCAGATAATCATAATTTGTAAAATGATTTTTACAACCGCCATCATTAGATTAACTTGATTTGGTTTTTTAGATCGTTTCTTAGACCATTTACCTAATTTTCCTGTGAATTCAATGTTTCGTAGTTCTACCACAGACAAATATTCATATTTGGAAATATCAGAATCATGGCGCAGTAGACGATATTTCACGCCTCTCGCCTTTACATATGGACCTAACTCTTCACCCTCTTCTGATCGGTATATTACCATTTCATCTTTTATCTGTGAACTCTGTGTTTGAATGGACACATCTGATTTTGCAACTGATATTGTATCATCATCCATATCATTTACTTCAATCTCAGATTCTGAGCTATTGTCTTCTATATGACGCTTATTGCTACTTAAGTTACATTTGGCAGGAGCGCCATTTACCATATCTTCAAGCTGACTTAAATCAAGTGGGCTTAGCGGAAAATCGACTGAACATTTAATTTTAATTAATTTTCTAAGGAATTGTAAACCGGCTCTTCTGTAAGATCATCATTTTTCTGCTTGTCTTTTACAGCCACGTTTGGCTCCACTGCATTTTGATTATTTTCTTGACTTAAGGTTATACCCTCCTCTAATACTTGAATTTCATCAACTGCAGTTGCTTTAATAGGATTTGATGATTTGTTTGTGTCATTTTCAGTGGCATGAACCACAAGAACGGCTTCCGTAGCGATTGCTTCAGAAGCATTTGACTCAGTTGCATCCTTTAATGGGTAATTATCTCCTGATACTGAGGGCTTGTTTTGATCTTTTGGACAGCGCCATTTAAAATGGTCAACTGAACCACAGAGCAAACATTTGTTTCGATTGGGATAATCTGTTGCCAAATGGTCAGTACTTAAGCAGATGCGGCATTCTTTAATTTGCCCTCTATACCATAAGGGCAGGACAAAGCTGCCATCAAGCGTCAATCTGCTTGGTAAAGGGCTAATCACGTTATCAAACCAGATGCGTCTTACACAGTTTTCTAGCGTTCTGCCAAAGGGGTACGTTTCCCATTCAATCTTTTGCACTTTGCCATACTTCTTGAGTTCATTCATAGTGGAACTTTCATCTTCACTAGCAACCTATCTGACTCGATTTCCTCTACGTTACAAACTTCGCCTTTTACAATACGAATATCTTCTAGAAGCTTTTCCTTGACCCCCTCATTTGACACTGTTACATTCCATACAGTTTTAGTAACATTGATAAGCCCCTGCAAAGCAGTAGGTCCCGCGCCAACGACGTCCTTTAACCCATGATATACGTCGATAGCCGTGACACCCCACCCCTTAGTTCTTATTTTACGGCTCAGGGTACGCTTATAGGTTGCCATGGTGTTTTATAAAAAGAGGAAACCCATACTACTACAATATATAATACAAATATATAACACCAAGACGTCGGGGAAAGAGCTAAAGACTAAATAAATAGTGTCCCCTTTTGAAACCCTGACGTCTACCAACAAATATACGAATAGAGGTTATTATTATTAAGTGGTTCACTAACACCTAACCGATTAAAGTGGTTTCCTAATGCATACTAACATATTACAGTCATATATTTGAAAGTCTGTTCGAGTTGACCAGGACAGCCAACTGACTATAAAGATTTATATAATCAAAGTACTAGGCTTGCGCTTACAAATGACAAAGGAATTAAATCTACTCATTCAAGCGATCTTGCCAAATATAATGAGCTAGCCAACAAACTATAGAAATAGCATACTGGCGCGGGGAGAAATGTATTGCATTGACCACAGTAAGAGGAGACCTATTAATTTATAAATTAAACATAAGGTTTGAAAGGAAATACTAATACGAAATATGTGTACAAAATTTATCTACAAAATCGCGCTAGAAACTAACAAATTCGGGCAGCAATTGCAGAACTAAATAAACGCGTGCGTTTACTTCGACTACTACTACTACTACTACTACTACTACTACTACTACTACTACTACTACTACTACTACTACTACTACTACTACTACTACTACTGCTACTGCTACTGCTACTGCTACTGCTACTGCCACTGACACTACTACTACTACTACTAGTTCTACTGCTACTACTACTGCTACTGCTACTGCTACTACTACTACTACTACTACTACTACTACTACTACTACTACTACTGCTACTGCTACTGCTACTGCTACTGCTACTGCTACTACTGCTACTACTACTACTACTACTACTACTACTACTACTACTACTACTACTACTACTACTACTACTACTACTACTACTACAACTTGCCAGCGCCAGCTAAGTTATTCTTATTACTTTAAAACCCAAATGTCAATATGCACCATCTTATATTGTTTAATTTAATTTTAATTACTTCAGTTAAATAGTTATTAGCTCCTTGTTTAATTATTAAATGTAACTAATTCTATTAACATTCCTTTCTAGTTTTCGTGGCTCTCAATTGATTGATTGATTGATTGATTGATTGATTGATTGATTGATCGATTGATCGATTGATCGATTGATCGATTGATCGATTGATCGATTGATCGATTGATTGAATTACTGCTCGAGTCCCACTTAATTGTTTAATTGATTGATTGAGCGATTGAACGATTGATTGACTGATTGACTGATTGATTGATTGCTAGATTGCTTGCTTGCTTGCTTGATTGATTGATTGATTGATTGATTGATTGATTTACTGGTCTAGACCCACTTAATTGTTTAATTGATTGAGTGAGTGGTTGATTGATTGATTGATTGATTGGTTGATTGATTGATCGATTGACCGATTGATTGATTGATTGATTGATTGATTGCTTGGTTGATTGATTGATTGATTGATTTACTGGTAGAGTCACACTTAATTGTTTAATTGGTTGATTGAGCTATTGATTGACTGATTGACTGATTGAGCGATTGATTGACTGATTGACTGATTGACTGATTGACTGATTGACTGATTGACTGATTGACTGATTGATTGATCATGGACAGGCGAGTTCATAAGAGACGCAATGGCCAAGGGTATTCCAAACCTGCTCCCGCTAGCAACCCTCGCCACCATAATCACCAGCACAAACCAACCAACCCAGCCATTGCAAGGCTAATCAAGGTATATTACCGCATCTTGCAATGCTTTCATCCCATGATGGTCCTCAAGACGCACCTGGAAGAGGACTCTCTTCCTAGGGGCATTGGCAACAAAATTGATGAATTGAATAGGTTCCGCAAACCGGCTAAGCCATGCACAGAGGTGTTTGACTCACTGGCTAAGGACAATCTCGCATGGGGTAGATCCATTAGTACAACAATGATGCACCACTCTGAATTCCAACTTGGGGCTTTGAGCGCCGACCTCGCTTCAGCACAAAAATCGCCAGGTTTTGACCTCAAACGTGCCCAAAACGTAGCTGTAGGTTGGGCTAAGAACAATTATCTACGCAAATTAGAAGACCAAGCTAATAATGCATTTTTCGTATTCATCAACCAGTAGACACGAAATCAAATGTCCAAAGGATTCAGGACCATCCGACACAAACAATTCCGTAGACTGTTGAGCTAACTACACTACCACGACAGAACAAACGCCCTAGATTACCAGCAGAAATCTCACCGCCGCTGAAACGTTGGGATATGAAATGCTCCCCAATAGCAGTAGTAGGTGGCCCATCAACATCTAGCTCTATTGGAAGTTATGCTAACAGATTTGCCTGTCTATCTCTATCGTCCATCCCACTGCCTAATGATACACCACCATCACGGAGTGAACAGAATAGTACTCAATTTGTCAGCTGTATATCATCACATACGGAATTTCAACCACTCGCTCCACGGTCTCCACGACTGCAGAAGAGAAATGGCAGCCGACACAATATCAACATGCCGCCTCCTTCCTCTATCATACCCCAGCCTAGTTTCACACCCACACCAGCCTAACGTAGCAATCGACCAAACGTACAGGTTCAGAACAACAACCCTGCAGCATCGGATAACACCACTTTCTGGAAATTCCGAGCTGAGACAATAGTCAAAAGTGATTGGTGTCTTCCTACAATATCAAAGAAAGTTCTACTCTTTGGCTCATCCAATCTCAGTAGGATAAATCTGCCTCTCTACCATGAGATGGATGTTGCCTGTTTCCCAGGGGCCAAATTGAATCATGCTAGGTGCATAATAAGGCCATATAAAGGCGCATATCAACCTGAGAAAATCATCATTAACATGGGGAATAATGATAAAGATGCAAATCTTAACATCGCGAAATCACGTTTGCAACTTTTGTCCAGCGACATTCGCCTGAATTCCCTAAGGCACTAATATTATTTGGCCTCCTAAACTATTCAAACAAGCTGGACTCTGCACAGCAAACAACCATCAGAGAGATAAACTCAGCAGCCTTTTCTTCTAGGTCTAGTATCAAAACGATACCAGCAATCCCAGCGAGCCAATGGGCTCTGACAATATTCACTGGACAGAGTAAACAGCAAACAAAATATACACCCACTGGCTGCATTGCATAGATTTAAACTAAATTTGGGTCAAGGTCATAATCACCAAGACATTGGCTTAGGTACTAATATTGTTAACCACACTGGATCACCATTAAGTGAATCAGAAAGAGCACTTCTAAATTACGGACTAACCTTTGTTCCAACACCTAAACCTAAAACTGGGCTAGACGCCCTACTGGATAATGGTACATGGCAAATTGAGGAATTTAAGCGCCAAATTAAATTAGCAGACATTTTTGGTAATACTACAAGTGATTTTCTCCCTTTTGTAGACAAAACTGGGAACCGAAACTGGAACTTGTTGACCCAGCCATCAGTGACAGCATAAAAATCATAAAAGATCGAATATGTGGGCTAGTAGCCATATCAGATAAGCAACATTTATCTGTACAGGAACGCCAGGCACTAAAAAGTTTACGCAACAATAATAATATTATCATCAAACCGGCAGATAAGGGCTCGGCTACAGTAATAATGACAAATGATAATTACATAATGGAAGTTCTGAAACAGCTGAATAACGTTTAAGCACTACAAAAAATTAGATGAAGCGATTTGACCACACAACTATCCCATATTTAATGAAATTCTCGAGGCATTACTAAAAAGGGTAAGATCACTAAAAACAATTTAAGTACTTGTCTGCCAAATATGATTCCAAGACACGTACATTCTACTTACTGCCTAAAATTCACAAACTGATAAGCTCTTGGATGAATCCCATGACACCACCAGGTAGGCCGATTATTTCAGACTGTGACTCTGAATCAGACAGGATCAGCGAGTGTATCGACTATCATTTACAGCCCATTGCTAATAGGCACCTGAGCTTTCTAAAAAACACTGAAGATTTCCTAGCAAAACTGGCCCAAATCAAAGTTCCACCAAATGCATTCCTAGTAACTCTAGCTCAGATTCAATGTACACAAACATTGATATTGAACAGGGGATGAACTCTGTCCGACGGGCCTTTAAGAAATACCGAGATATCCAATGATCTGATACAGAGATCTTGTCTCTATTAGAACTTAGTCTAAAAGGCAATGATTTTGAGTTCTATGGAGATATCTACCAACAGATTAGTCGTTGCGCCATGGGTAAACGTTTTAGCCCAAGTTTCGCAAATATCTACATGGCAGAATGGGAAAACGCAGCTCTTAAAAAGTGCAATAAAAGCCCTCTTAACTTTAACAGGTATCTGGATGACATCTGCTTAATTAGGCCACACTCTAAAGAAGACTTCACAGAATTCTTACTCACTCTAAATAGTCATGATCTCAATATCAAACTTAAGGCAGATATCAGTGATTAGCTCAGTTGACTTCTTAGACATAACAGTCTACAAAGGCACTAAATTCAATGCATCCAGTTATTTAGATCATACGGTTTATTTCAAGCCCACAGATTCACAATGGCTACTCCACAAAAAATCTGTTCACCCTCCACACACTTTCGAAGGACTAGTAAAATCACAAATCATTCGATGTCATAGGAACCCTAGCGATAAATAAGGTGTAAATTCAGCATGTTCAACCTTATTTCATGTGCTGAAAACAAGAGGCTAATCCACCCGCCAACTTCGGAAAATCAAGTCGGACACCTTACAGAAGATAACATATAAACAATATAACCCAACAGATCAGGCCACCACTAAGATTAGCCACAACGAACCCGTCCCTAGGAGGGGACACACCAGGAAATGTGGAAAAACTAGGTGTAAATTAGACAAAGTTCTCCCGAGCCAAGTTAGCCTTACTAGCTTATAAACAAAAAACAAGTTCCAAATTCAATCATGCCTGGATTGCGACACAGAAAATGTAATTTACTTACTATCATGCAGGCTGTGTCAAAACAATATGTAGGGCAAACAAAAGGTCCATTCAGAGTGCGTGCCACTAGGCATATATCAGACATACACCTGAATGAGGACGCTAGTGTAGCTGAGCATTTCAATCTGCCAGACCATTTTATCCACCGTGATTTGGAAATCTTACCAATTGAATAGACGACAAGTTTAGATACGGAAGAAGAAACGGAAAATGCCGACTTCTCAGAGAATCATTCTGGATTAAATGTCTGCAGACAAACTGGCCTTGTGGCCTAAATGTAGACTCAGGCCTATCAGATACAAGGGAGAATCCCTTTTGTCCTAACATACAATGGGAAATACGTTGAAGTTGCGGAAATCTTCAAAGAGGAATACAATACGTTACAAACTAAATTACGTGAACCCTTTGGGTCCAGACCCGTTATTGCCTTTAAGAAAAACACTAATCTCCGCAGCCTCCTAGTGAAAGCAAAACTATGTAAAGATCAATAATTAAAATACAGTGGAACCTGTCTATAGCGTCCACTTTGAGCACAGTCAAAGAGAAGTCGCTAAAGAAATCTGTTCATTTAGTATTGTCAATTAATACAGCTGGTGGCTTTTGAGACTACAGAGGGGTGGCCCTTTCAGACACGTGGTGGTACAACCGCTCATCTTCGGGATCCACCACACTCTGATCCCACAGGCAGATGACGGCTATAGATAGGCTGGACTGTAGACAGAAGAAAAATATTGTGTTACGCTAAATATAAACTATATAACATACAGTATATTAGAACAAAGCTAGCATAAGCGATGATTGAGACAAAATCAACAAACTCTCAAGAAACAGAATAAACAAGAAGTTTTCACTTTTGAAAAACTGAGCCAGTGCGTTATCAATGTTATACTACTACTACTACTACTACTACTACTACTACTACTACTACTACTACTACTACTACTACTACTACTACTACTACTACTACTACTACTACTACTACTACTACTACTACTACTACTACTACTATATATTATACGTAATATAGCTGTAAAATAGTAGTAGTCATTCCATTGTTGACTGACTCGATAAGCGCCCCCACAAACTTTTAGCCCGGGGCAGAATCTATTTTCCTTAAAACTATGTCATCCAAGGTGGCCGTCGAAGAATTTCTCCAATCAAGTTCTCTCGAACAATTTGGCTTCAGCTGTTTCACTAGATGATGTTTCACTAGCTTTCAATCGATTTTTAAAGACTTGCCATAAAAGGACCAAAATCTGAGATGGACAAATTGTCTGAGCGGCTTCGTTTGAACAAACTCGGATCCTTATGGCAGAAGGATGTTTTCTACCTAATTTGGTAAAAATATGTCCAGTGCTGCTCGAAAGAACATTTTCCATTGCTTTAGCATGGTATTTTATTGTGGGGGAAATATCCAAGTCGCAAATTTGAAATCATCATTCCCAGAAACCTACATAAAACCAGTTTCGCCTTCATCATCTATCAACTAAACATTCCAATATGGCCACCGAGAAGCCGAATTCTGATGGGTCAATGACGGCCACGTTTTTGCGTGTCAACTTTCCTTGAACAAATGTGGCCGGTATTCCCTTTTCATATCTCACAAATTTCGGCTCGATACATTCAACGGTTCTGGAAAAGAAGTTGTTTACATGAAAACTTGGCCATGCAAGAAGTAGTAGTGTCGGTAGTAAAATGATACCACCGCCCTCAACTGGCCGTCGTTCGGCGATCCGCGGCCCCCACCGCCCTCTCAATCCTGGGGCATAGGGATTTGAGACATGTGATGTTCGTGGTCGAGATGGGAATTGCTGACATGGAAAATAAACCCCCCGTGCAGACCTCACCTGTCCGGGAGAACCTCCTTAGGATACCGGCCAGTGGCCGGCCTATCTCTATTCTGTGTAGGCTCAGACAAACACGTAGTCTCTGCCAGAGTCGCTTCGGCATGATGGGACCACCCATAGGGGCGTCCAGCTACCTTGACAACGCTCACCTGGGAGGAGGCTAAAGTGATTAGCATGTGAACCATGACAGACATGTTATGCAGAGAATCTGGTGCTGAGCAGGGGTCTCAAGCAGACAACCACGGCCTACCCTCTCCACCCCATAGAAGTGGCAGACAGACTCGATCTCTTTACAAGGGGTCGATCCAAGGATTGTACTGGGGGTCATCCCGGAAGTGGGCCCAGTTGGCATCCAATATCATGGCAGTCTCATTGCCCTGTGCCACTGCTGTAGACGCTTACACGAGCAGTATGATGAGAATCATGCCTATATATGAAGAGTTAAACTGAACAGAGCAAACCCCTCGAGAAATATGTGTGCCAGATCGAGCCCTGTTCCATCCGGATCGATAGTGATCTTCATCCCCTCAGGGGCAGGGGCTAGCTGCTTCACTCTGCCGCTGGTTAAGAACCATAGCTCTAGGACTATATGAGTCATTTGCAGGCTAGTGAGTCTGACTTGCTGAAGCAGTTTAACAGCATCCTTGACTTTGGAGACATGTGACACCCCATCTACCCGTAGGGTGGCCTCCGGGAGGCTAACATCTTCTTCTGGTCCATCGAATAGACGACGCAGCAGGAGCTTTCCACCTGTAACCCCGACCCGGTGACCGACCCTTGTCAGGGAGACACCTTCACCTATGTAGGTGAGGAAGGATGATTCCCGATTGTAGAGCTTTCGAACTGTTCCATCCTTTTTCACAATGGTGGAGAGGGGAGTAACCTCTATGTCAATGAGTGCGGGAGGCCTATATAGGGGCAGCCATGCTTGCAAGTCACCCCCAGGTCCAGCGCCGTACCACACTTCATTCTTCTCAAATATGAACTGTTGGTTTTTTGCCAGGGTTAATAGCAGGCCATCACGGGCCATCGGCGGGGCACCGCTCGAATAGGGTTTGACCAGATGAAAGCTGAGGTCGCTATTTAGGGTGTTGATGTCTGCCACCTCTGTATCCGAGAGCTCAATCAATGGCTCGAGGATGTACTTCCTCTTCGGGAAATCGTACTGAAACATGATCTTGTGGCCATCTATGTTGCAACCCAGGCGCACCTTCATCACATTCTTGAGGTCTGTGAGCAGCTCCACCCCATCACCACCAATGGGGTGGAGGGAGAATGCCTTTGAGCGTGCTTCGTACTGTAGGGTGAATGACTTGCCATCGCTCTCTTCTACCTTGGCAGCATCAACTACGTACACATCTGCGAGGTCAGTAAGACCAGTCGAGTGAGCAAATATGGGTTCCATAGCACGCTATAGGAGGGGTTTAAACGAGACATATAACCATGCCGATTGTCCGACTGCTGCTCTCCGGTGGTGAGAACGTAATCTTGCCCTCTCTAGAGGGGAGGCGAGTGCTACAGTGCCGTGTAGAATGGGTCCTCTTCGAGGTGCCCCAGCGGGGCACAACATACATACATGCTGATGTGCTACCTCAGCCCCTGGGCAGCGCACACAGCAGCTCCCTGGTAGAAGTCGGCCGGGACGTGATAGAGTATCTCCCATGTGCCAACAGTAACCTATGGAAAGCTATCAGTCCTAGCCTGTTCACACCTGTAAATCACCTGTTTGACAGCCCCTCCATTAACATATATGCCAGCATGGATGGGATATCGGACGCCCATTTAAAGTTTACACTCTTATTACTCCTTGACCTGACGACAACATGATATCATACCAGGAATATCTGACCTTTGCCGAGATGATGAAAGAGGGTTGCCCCTTCATGACCCCTGCACAAAACGAACAGATGCTCACACTGCAACAAGAAGGAGAGCGATTACAGCGGGAGAGCCAGTATCAAAAGAACGAAGGGACAGTGAAGCTTCCAAATACTGGCAGGACCACCTTAAGAAGAGTAAGCGGGATGCAGGAGTCTTGACAGACTGTGATGAGCCAGATGTCTTCACATACGATGATGAGCCAGATGTCTTCACAGACGAGGATGAGCCAGGTGTTGTCTCAGACGAGGATGAGCCAGAGGTCAAACAGTGGGAAGAGGGGATGGCGCAGAAGTGTAAGACCAAGAAAGCCCTCCAGCGGCGGACCTACTATCTTGGTGATAAGGTGAAGTTCGAGGTGTCACGTCTCGGAAAGCTACTGGCACCCGACATAGTGCTGGATGACCACTGTCTAAGAGACGTCTGTCTCTACAACTGCAAGCTGGTACGGTTCGCCGGGCTCTCCAAAATGAACCCTTCTATGGGTCATGAGCAGATTCTGCAGGTGATGCCGGTTTAAGCCTCCAGATATATATGGCAAAATCCGAGTGGCGGAAGCAATCAGAACTATACCCCTCCCTGACTGCTGATGAGGGTGGTACCATCCACGGCTGGCGACTCCAGCAGATAGATACCATCAGGCAGAATCTCGTCCATGAGGCAGAAAGGTACAGCAGAACGCGCAGGCGATATAAGACAGCATACAATGTCCTCATGCATACAACCACTGCTGGGGGGTGATTGGAGCCAGTATGGGTGTGGCAGCTGTGGCCACTCTCGCTACAGGGGTGGGTGCCCTCGTCGCCATCCCGCTGGGTGGCATGACACTAGCCGCCGCTGTTTTGGACACAGGCTTGGGGGTGGGGCAGCGGCAGATCACAAGGATGCTGGAGAAGCATGCTAAGTATGTGACACTGGCACAGAGTATGCTACGGACTATCGACGAGTCTGTCAGCAAAGCTCTCGAGGATGGCCAGGTCACCGATGAAGAGTACCACCATATATTGAAGGTCCAAGTCCTGTACCACATGGAGAAACCTAAAGTGCGACAGCAATACCTAAAAGGCTCCAGCGGGCGGGTTGATATGGAGGAGCTAAAAAACGAAATGTTACGGCGAGGTCACCCTGCCAGTCTATGGAGTCGAGACGACTACAAATAGTGTGCTGCCTGTACGGTAGCTTTAAGAACACCAGCATAGATGGCCTTCCCACTGAACCTCACGACAGTCATCCGGAGTCAACCACCCCTCCTGGGTACACCCTTGACTGGCCTGAGAGGTCTACTGGATGATATACCAGAGCTAACACCGTTCTCCATCACAGCAGATGGACGGTCCCGAACCAGCTTCTCCATCAACCCACGACCACTGACCAACTGCCCCATCACCATCAAGGATGCGAAGCAAGGTCATACTTGGATTCCTGCTCCAAGCCTCTCATACTGGAATCAGCAGCTGAACTTTGCCGTGTGGTGTGCCATGGCAGGATGTGGAGTAAGTTCCACCCTGCTTCACTGCTATTCTGGTACTCCTGAAGCTGTGCTCATCGCCAGCTGTCTCAGATTCCACGTGTACTTCACGGTGCGACGAATCCTCCATGAGCTGGGTGCAAGCCTCCCTGATACAAATGACTTCGACCCACAGCTCAACAGTCATAGCGTCTCAGCGGCCAACAGACTACAGAGAGAGAGAGAGAGAGAGAGAGAGAGAGAGAGAGAGAGAGAGAGAGAGAGAGAGAGAGAGGGAGTTCAGCACTCACTAAGACTATCAGTGGCATGGTTGTGACAACAGCAGCCTAGGGGTTATGTACGGTGACCCGAGATGTGACTACTCAGGATTCCCCTATCGAACACCCTGACGAGTAGGCCACCGGAAGACAGCGACATTCTCGTTCAATCCAGACTCCAACCCTGGAGCGCTGGTGCAAAATATGCACATCACTGGCTTGCGGCAGGACTATCCAGATGTGTGGAAGTACTTTGGCCCACACACCACCTCAGGCCTCACACCAGCAGGGATCGTTCAGATCAACCAGTCCCTGGAAGCACTGTGCTACTGCCTCCTTACAGCACAGACAAAGCTGCGTCATTCCATAGATGGTGTCAGCATAGTAGAGGTCCAGGCCATCTTCATCAGTCTCGTTGAGGATATGATCGTCGTGGCAGACCCCAGTAGTCTTATTGCTAAGTTCCAGCAGGGGTTTCAGAAGGCCTGTCGCAAACTTGACTCGCTGGGGCTATAACAACATGATAGTCGAGGGGAGTTCCCCCAGTGTCCACTTCGGCTTCAACACTGCTATCAACGCATCTATGCGTAGTACAGGCCATACAGTCGTTCCGACCCTGACAGTGCAGCCAGTCGACACAACGCTTCCCATGGCAGCTCCGACCCCGACACTGCAGCCAGTCGACACGACACTGCTTCCCGTGGTAGCTCTACGAGTGTTGTGAGGCCTAGCTATCGTGGCGCTCAGGATCAGCCTGTCTCCGCCACTAGTAAATCAGCTATAAGACTATCCTGACTCTCTACAGTAGCAGTGGGGACCACGGTGAGACACTGAACCAGCTTGGCCTGCCCTACAGCCGCTATACACGCTGCCAACATGCACATCCAAGGGCTGGATGGTTCCACAGGACATCCTTTTTCCAGCTTGTAGTATCGCAGATCCTTGTTCCGCTCTGAGTCAGGTGAGGCCATTGAGGTCTGCAACTGCTGGAACACATCTGACAGATACTCCCGATCCTTGTAGAAACCTTTAGCCCGCAGGAGCTGCTCGACGATACTACCACCCATGATAAGGTATTCGAGGAAGCAGACCTGCCCCTTACCAAATCCTAGATAGAGCTTCACAGCTGTCAGCTCCTCTGTCAGCTCAGCACCAGAGAGCTGAGCGAGCTCATCTGGTGTCTTCTTCTTGTAGTCCTTCAACTCCCTCCGGAAACCTCATAGTACTTCTCACATAGCATGAGCCCGGACATGTTTAAGATGTCTCAATAGAGAGATGAATATTCCTGAGTACCAACCCAGCCACTTGGCAGATGCAGACAGGGAAGATCTTACTAGATCTCTCGACAGGGGACGCAGACATTTAACAACGTTGTATACTCAGTGCTTAAACAATGATGTCAATGGTACAGATCATGAAGCAACTGCCCGAGAGCCAGGCAAGTCTTCAGAAGGTGGAGAACCTGCTGCGAACCAAGACACAGAAGGTACTGACCAAATCAAAACCTCTGGCAGTTCATGTCGCCAGTAACGTGGCGGCGAATGTGGCCATGGTGAAGATGATAAGGGGAAATGAGGTTCTTCCTACCGCCACTGTGGCTGTCCTTGCTACAGTGGTGAGTGGGGTGGCTGGGCACTGTCTCGGAATAACTCACCCCATCCCAAAGATCGCCCTCAGTGGTGCCTCCTACATTGTTGCTTCCAAGATCATGGGTGAACGTGTTACACTAATGGAGGCCGCGGTTCTAGGGCTAGCAACAAGTGCATTGGCTAAGATTATCGTCGCCTACGTTTAACCTCTCTGAATAGTGAGAGATGGATCACGAGACCCCTGCAGCATGAGGCATGGCATGCCGGAGGGCAGTGTGTAGCCCATAGTCGAGCACGCGGACTGAGGATCACCAATGCCTGGGAATGGTGGACCACCCACACGGCGTGCCCCTGCAAGGAGGGCCAGTCCCCTGAGCGCTGCTACCTATTCCATTGGCCGACTGCTTGGTCCTCCTATGCCCAACTATTTCACTGGGGGTACGAATAGTGGGTTTAAGCCGTGTATATAGCACTATGACTCTCACAGACCTAGAAAGCAAAGAGCTAGGCGATCTTGCCCACTTAGGCGAGGCACGCCTCAGTTCAGAGGACACTGTTGCCCCTATCTCCTTCCTAGACTGCGATGAGAAGGGAGACCTGCGCTAGATCCGAGGTACCATCAACGCCTGAGATCTCATCGGGAACACTGATACAGTACGACAATTGGCCAGTAACAAGGCCAAGACTGTATACAAGGGGATGGGATTAAAAAACAGAGCAACGATGCGAGGTATGTTTGGAGTTGGTGAGGCTGGTGCCATCAAGGTTATGGCTGAGTCCTATGCACAAAACCTGGTTAGGTACCATCGGCCTGAGCAATATCACTGTCGATGGCAAAAATGGTGCTACCGCCAGCCTCCAGCTACCAGAGGTGAAGAAGTCAGGGTTCTTTGGTTTGCCGTTTAAGACCACAGGATAGTCATGGCTTCCCGTGCATGTATCATACAGATACTGTGGATGTGCTAGACACTGTTGGTGCTGACACAGGTCATCTACGCTATCTTCTCAGCTGCTGCCGGGATTTCATGCTTGATGCCTCAATCACATCCTTCGTATCCGCCGGATGTGCAGGATTCCCCACTCTGCAGGCAAAAGAGCAGGTGCAGCGAGTACTGCCATTTAGTCTCCCAGATATAGACGAGGCTACCGCCGACCAAGTGCTAACCATCCTCCACACGCATGTCTGTATCATTCGACAGTAGGCCGGCCGATGCTGGCCAGGTGGTGCTGATCATTTCCCCGTCAGGACACGGGAAAAACATCTTGCTGCAGGCTCTCCTGGCCGAACATCTATACTCTCAATACATCCTTCTGATGTCTGACTCCGCCACTGAGGCAGTTGACCATAATGATCAATGGTACAATGGCCCAATCACCAAGACGCAGAACCTGCAAGCACTGATGGAGAAGCTGCTGCCATCCCAACTGACAGAACAACTTGTTCTAGTTATCGATGATCCTGAAATGGACCAGAAGACAGTCACCTACCTCAGCAACATCACCAGGTACATCCCGCATGCAAAAGAAGTACACCCGCGAGATCTCACCAGACATCCGCCACAATGCCCGGTTGCTATACTTCAGCTCCAAGTATGGACGTGCCCTGCTCGAGACCATATACGACAGCCTAACACTCAAGGAGACCAAAGGGGACTTTATCGCAGGTGTACAGAGGGCAGCTTAGCTGTACCGCTTCATCTTCAGCAACAAAGAGACAGGTGAGCTGTCACACTTCAAGCTATCTCTGGAAAAGGCACAGATCTTCACCTACAAGCTGAATCCAGCCTGGAAATTAGCCTGCTCTACGCGTTATCGCTGACAGACTGTCGCACCTGCCACAACATTTTTTTCATTCATCAGAAGGCTGCGTCGTCTCCGCTACTTCGTCAGATGCATGACAACCTTCGTCAGAAGCTATTTCGTCAGATGCTTGAGAAACTTCGTCAGAAGCTACTTCGTCAGAAGCTTGAGAAGCCTGTCTCTTAAACTCTTTCCACTGAGGGTCAAATGGTGGGACTCTCTTCTTCTGGAACTTCTCACGGAAAATCCACTTTGTCCATGCTTGACGAGCATCTGACTTTTGAGCGGATTTGATGAGGTAGTCCTGGTAGTTATGTGGGAATTTCAGAAATGCTGCCAGATCACTGGCCAATCTCCTGCGCCCTTCTTCGTTGAAGATGTGCTCAACAGCCTCCTTATGGCCAACAGTGAACCCCTCCTGAGTACCTTTTGCATGACCAGTGTCATGGCTCTCTGTGACAGTGGCACTGACCTTCTCCCTGAAGTAGTTATTTTCTCCAGACTAGAGGCTATCCAGCATCTCTCGCTCTTCCTGACTATGGAGGCTAAATACGGCATCCCACTTCCCGACCGTTACTAAATCTTTGGAGTCGACCCTCGCCTTTTGGAGAGCTAGAATCACAGGACTGTTGGTTGGGGCCACAGGTAGGTTGAGTGCCGTGCCCTGGGTGCTGTAAAACTTCCAGTAGAGTATCCGAGTCAGGAGTTCTTTTGTACTATGAGCTGGTGCTCCTTCCCCTATGGCAGCCAGTATCTCCGCATCAGACGGAGGTCTGACCTTGGCTCGCTCGTGTATAATGTTGATGTCACGAAGCAGTCCTCGGACTCTGTCACAGTGGGACAGTGCATGCCGTGGCTGTCGTGCCGACTTGTCCTGCTGCCTATAGACAATCTGCTGGAGAACGTTACCGAATAGGGCAGCCATTTAACCGTCTATATATCCAGACCTTAAACATGCTGCAGTATGTGCAAACCCAGATGGGGCCATTGAACCTGTGACACCGCACTGCACTGATTCTTGGGAGGACTGTCTGATGGTCATTCAACCCAGTATACAGAATGAGAACCCATTGTCCACTGCTGGGAAGTACATTGACTTTGCAATCTCAGCACAGATCCACGAGATCAAGAGCATGACACTCGAGTTCAAGCTTCAGAGCACACTAGAACAGACGGTAGAGCTCTCGCAGGTTCTGAACAGGTGGAAGATCGTGCAGAGCTACAGCACCATGGACACCACCTATGTGAACGATGAATACCGAGTCCTAGGTCCACTGGCTCGTGGACCAACCTTCTATGCAAAGGGAAAGGGGTACTATGCTGAGGGGTGCAAGCAGGTGTCGAGAAGCATGTGGCAGTTCCACTGTTAACCCTCCTCGAGAACACACACGTGAATCCGGCTGCCATGCAGGATAGGCTGTTCCTCTGGGTGTACACTGAGCAGCTCGCAGATGCGACGATGAATGCTCCAAGACTTCATGTCTGGCATAACGAGAATGACCATCAACTGAAGCAAATGGGTTCCAAACAGCGGATCGTGCATGTGGAGCGAGAACACCAGCAGGTTCTTGGTGAGGTATGCAAGCTGGCTGACTGCCAACTCTACAGACAGAAAACTAAGTCATATGCACTTTTGCGACTAACCAGTGGAAGCGATGACCTCGAGTCAGCACTCGAGGGCCGTCACCACATCGGGGGCAGGAACATCCCACCTAATCAGTGCAACCAGCTGAGCTTCAACATCGGAAGTCTCATAGCTGGGATTCGCTCATTAGGTGTGATTGTACTTTACTTTGACTATGCTAAGGTATGCGTGTCGAACACATCAGGTATTCAGCTTGAGCGTGCGTAGAGTATGACTCCTGTCGTCACCACTGCAGCTGCCACCACTACTATAAGCTCTGCTGTCTTCTGACCTGTCGATGCTTCGTAGTCGAGCGTTGGGTCAGATATATTTACAGCCTCGTTGTACTCATCGAGACTCTCATCTGCCTCTTTGAGGCTCTGGTTGGTCTGAGCTCGGAGTTATCTTCGGCGTGCCTCCCTCTGGCGCATATGCTCGAGAGCTTTGCTGTACTCAAACTTCTCCTTAGACAGCTTCTCCATCGCCTGGTTATGATGCTCACGCTCGACCTCTGCCGCCTTCTTGTCGGCGAAGCTGAGTCTCCAGTTCGCTAAGGCAAACACGCCCACATTCAAGATTGTGGATGCCATGCTATAGACTAGAGTTTAAAGCTACTATATAGCTCCCCCAGCGACGGATATGTATGAACCAGAGGCTTATAAAGTTCCAGTCGAGGATATAGATGACAAGGACTATGAGAAGGACTATGATGAGGAGGATTATGATGCAGACGACTACGATGTAGCGGAGACCGCGGGTGAGTATGATGATGTAGCAGAGATCACGCCTGAATCCCGCAGGCTAGTAGACAGAGCAAAAGGAATCTGTCGCACTTACATAAAAGGTTCTATCGGTCCGCTGGCAGCAGTTGGGGCTCTGATCGCTCTGTTCACAATGAAGGCTGGCGAGATGGTCCGCAAGATCGCCAACAATGCTCTCCATGGGGTGGAGAAGATTTCTGAAGCCATACCAGCCATCGCCTCAGGAGTAGGTACATTCTTCGGAGTCACAGGCCCTTGGCTATCATATGTTGCCATAGCGCTCACGGCAATCTGGGCCGCAGAACATTTAAGCCATACTATATAAGGATGGTCTCTCTGTACGACCTGGTCAAGTCCCTTAACTTCCGAGGGTTGGTCGGTAAACTACTGTTCAGTGAGGATCCAGCAGAGATTAGACGCCAGTGTATGGAGGTGTTTGAGGAGGTTTTCAGTGATGGTCGAATGAATGGTGGCAATCTGTTCGTCTGTTTAGAGTTCATCCAGGCCGTGCCTGACAGGATGGGAGTGGACATCAGTGATGAAATCCGGGAGTTTATCTACCGTCTTTCTTGAGGAACTCTACTATCAGCCTGGTGGATATTAAAGTGAGTTTGCTCAACTACTCGAGGCTGCACGTCACAAGGGCCACAACTTCACATTGGAGACAGTTAGCCAGTAGCTCAGCCACCAGGCGATGTGGCAAATATACAGACCTCGTCCACGGCGCATCAGGCATGCCCATTTCGAGGAAACTGTCCCGAACAGCGGTGGGCCTCCGTAACATTCTCCACGAACCACTAGAATGGGCGCCTGGCCTCATAGTCTATGGTGCAGTATACAGCAGCGATCTCCAGGCCATGGGTTATATACCACTTGAGTGTCGGTGCGTGCAGCAGCCACTTCTTGCTAGAGAGGGCGCCGACCAGCTTCTGGGTGAGGGCCACTTCCTCCCTGTTCGCCCGAGATATGCCAGCATCTCAGACGAGATTGCCTCTACCGGGATCTCGCGGTTATAGAAGAGCGGGGACATTTCCTCGAACTTTGCCCACAGAGCCTTAGGGACCTCTATATCCACCTCAGCAAATCCAAACCAGCGGTCTGCTAGGAGCTCCTCCTTAAAGCGGGCTACACCACTGGCACCGGACCAACGGTGCATTGTCTCCTTACCACAGCGCATCTCTTTCGCCATCGTTGACAGGTATAGAGCATTTGCGTCGGAGCCGAGTAGACATTGGCAGACACCCTCACTCTGGCGGATGCGTGTCACACCTGCCTCATGGTATCTACCCTTGAACTTAGATGTTCATGCTGAGTAGTCAGGAAGCCCTGGATAGTTGAGCTTCTCATGTGTATCAAACCATTCATAAGGGAGCCAGCTCTTCTGCTGTGTACACCCGTAAGCTTTGACCCATACCTCATACGAGACTCCTGGGCGGAGGTAGTTCAGCACATCGAGAAACCGTAGCTCAGGTGTTATGAGGAACATGGTCTGACTAGCCTTCTTGGCGACTTTCACTGTACCTGTACTGTCAGTCAGCTCATTGACAAAGTACTTCTTGATGAGGTACAGGTCATACCAACAGAGTTGAACCCCAGTACATGCACTTGGTCACACCACTCGTTCATCAGTCGCTGCTGTCGCTTTGGGAGCTTTCCAAGTCTGTCGGTATGTACTGTGCCCTAACCCTTTTCCGGATTAGAGATGCTCGCCATTGGATCACCAGCATGAACTCTCTGATCAGTTCTTTGGGGTCAGGATTACAGAGGTGAGTGGGCTCACTCGTGGCGCCCTCTAAGGATCAGCCAACTGACACAGAGATAGGTATGTGAGTACTCTCAATCGTGAGAGTCTCCGTAGGATGAGTCTTGATACCATCTAGGAGTGCTTCGAAGTCGTAAACTATGAAGTGTGGGTATGGGATAGTCCGAACTCATTTAGGGACGCTTGGACAGCGTTTTATACAGCACTCCCACTGTACCACAAGCGTGCATCCAGACGCTCTCAGCTTCGCCTCTCTCAGGACTGTCTTGCAGTATCTTTGTTCGGCATCCTCACCTCACTGGTGTTGTGGACATCCGTGCCAGTGACAGCCATGGAACTGGTAAATTGTGTTGGTGGTCGGATCCTAACCATCTACGGGAGCACCCTCGATCCAACGCTTGCCACCGTGCCTACACTCTACATGGTGTATGTGTACGCCTCTGTTTCTCGACTCATACTCGACCCAACGAGTAGCCACTGAACTAGATGGTTGGGGCGGATAGAAGGCTTTCTCATACGCAGACTGTGGCGCCTCAACCTTCTCGCCAGGACACACGATTTTTGTTTTACCACCTGTACAGTGATCAGTGTGGCGTTGAAGACTGCATGCCTGTGTAAACCTCTGCTGACAGTGACTGCAGACTAGTGTATGTGCCAGCTTGAAGATGTTCTTGATGTAGAAGGCGTGGTGGTCCCACACTCCGATGGCCATGGTGTCACGGTAGTGAGCCGCTTGCCTGATCAAGTGCCAGGTGCCCTCTTCGGTTGGTTCATACATGCGAATCCCGATCTTGGTGAAGAACTCTACCTTGTCCAGCTGATCCAGCGAGGTCTTGCGGACATCAGGTAATGTCTTGCCGTAGAACTGTGTGGCAAGCTCTCGTGCAGGAGCTGTACTTCTATCAGCTCTCGCTCCTCGGTGGACTGCTAGACGTCTCCAGAGACACATGTTGTCCCTGTATGTGTCGAGGGCAGTCATACTCTTCGTCTATCGTAGCCAGTCTGGGAAGGGGCCTGTCCCAAGCAGAGATGACAGCCCTGACCTCAACGTTGACTGATCGAACAAAAGCCCACTTGGTGTTGAGTCGATCGATATTGTCTGTGTCGAGGTGGGCTTGCTCTCTTGCTGCCACCCAGTCCTGAGCTGCTCTTATCGTGTTCAGCCACGGGCTCCCTGGGGCATTCTTGTGGAAGAGCATCACTCTACCGTCTTCGATGTGACGGATGCGATAGGTATGGGTGTAGCGTAGGTAGAAGGCATTCTGGAAAGTCTGCTGGATCTTGTGCATGATCTGGCCTGTCAGGTCTCCTTCTAGACCTCTGAAGAATGTCTAGCGTACTGACCGGCATCCTCTATTCTCTGTCTCCCTTTCGCCGAGACGGTGGTCAAGAATGTGTTTGGCTTCTCGTCTCATGCTCCGGGCTAAGGGTTCAGACCTCGGCCCCCTCATCATTCACTTAGCGATCCTGCGTAGGGGAGGTAAGCGCTCCAGTGGATGGTCCACCATCCACTTCACTACAGTCTTGGCTCGCAAGTTAGCAGTCACCTTCTTGTCCACCTGACGAAGCTCACGGAGCCATTGCGCTTTCTTGTGGGGATTCTAAGAATCGCCTTTGGTAAGCGCTGGAAACCTTCCCGTCTCCATTGCTCGGAAGAGACGCTTCTGCGACTCCTCGGCTTTGCAACCTCACGAAGCTGTGCAACAGTAATCATGGGGTATGTCCCTGTGGATGACTGTCTCTAAATGGACGTTCAGACCTATTATGTGTGGTGATCACGAGGCGATCAGTACCTGTGGGCTGGACCGTCGTGTCGATGTGATGTGAATGCTTGTCTCTAAAAGGGCGCTCAGACCCTATTATGTGACGGGATAACTAGGCGATCAGTACCTGTGGGTGGCCCGTCGTGTCATGTGATACCGACGGGGACTATGTGTGAGAGAGTGTATGCTTATATTGTACCGATAAATCATTTTATTCTCGTCGTTCTTAGTACCAATCAGGACCGGAATCAAGCGAGAATTTCAAAACTGTTTACCATTTTAAAATCGGACCAGAAATGGCCGAGTTATCCACAAGTGCTATTAGCGAGATTTGCACCTGTGATTTTAAGTTTGCTAATAAACATAAGGATCCAACGCATTAACTACCTCGGCCATGTATTAATATGTAACGCTGATAAGCTATGTGTTCTCATTGCTGTGCTACATGTGTGGGATGCGGTCGATGTTCAGGAGATGATATGTGGGATTAGCGTGCATTGAGAGTGTAGTATCGTGCACAGATACATTCCCCATAAAACAAAGTACACCTATCCTGAACCTGTGGTAACATGAGATGGCCCACCTAATTATCAGGCACTGTATCAGCATCTCCCAGGGACCTCAGTTAGTTGGTGACTGTCGTACCGTACATACCTACTGGCCTCTGCTCTACTCAATTGTACTATTAAGCATATGTTACAGTCACCTTTATATTATATACAAGTATCGATAGTCATAATTCAGTGTAGTAGTTGATCTATTAAAGTATCAGTATTAAGTAAGTTCTAGTTGTGTCTACCTCGTTGAAGTTACATACCATTACTTCTAATTAAGTACTAGCCAAGTACTGGCTAGAACAGTACAGAGAGGTTGGTGGGCAAGGATCACTGGATTATTTCTTGTTTCGAAGCGAGAATTTCAAAACTGTTTACCATTTTAAAATCGGACCAGAAATGGCCGAGTTATCCACAAATGCTAATAGTGAGATTTGAACCTGTGATCTTTAGTTTGCCAATAAACACAAAAACGTGGATCTAACCCATTAACTATCTCGGCCATGTATTAGTATCATTGCTGTGCTACATGTGTGAGATGTGGTCGATGTTCAGGAGCTGATACGTGAGAGTAGTGCGCGCATTGAGAGGTTGGCGAGGGATCACTACATTATTTCTTGTTTCAACTCGTGTTCCAACTCGATAGCAGCATCCACATCAAAACTGCAAACCGTTTCTAAATAATTCATATACTTGAAGAGTTTGTCCATCGCTATCACAGCCATCGGATAGCGCGTAAGACATGTTAGTGGAAATGACGAGCGGAATGTTGGGATCCCTGAGCTTCTTCTCCATTTCGCAAGATTTCGATCTGCATAGTTGCCCATATCACACAATGGCCCGGGGACTTTTTCTCGTTGCGCCGCACAGCCTACATCATGCATGCATGACCATAGCTCTTCAGGCCAGCCCTTGTGTGTAATATTGTTTGTAGATGAGCGTTTACACGTAGTTGAGGGTTTACACGTAATGTTGTGCGTGTATGATCGCCGGTATACCAATGGATGCTGCATCTAATTAGGTGTTAACGCATAGCAGCTACTATTCTTGACTTTCAATGACTGTGCGAGTTGGTCTTGATGTGATGTCTTAAGGATAAAGAGTAATTGTAGACATGTTTACCTTTTGGTAATAACGAGATTTGAACCTGTGATTTTACAATGTTAAAAGTGAATGATACAACGCACTTACACTCTCTCTCTCTCTCTCTCTCTCTCTCTCTCTCTCTCTCTCTCTCTCTCTGCCATTGCATGTGTTAGTAACTAACGCTGATAAGCTATGTATTCACAAACACACAAATAATTGTAAAAATAGCCGAGAGAAATACTTAACCACAAAGATACAGGAAATTTGATATAATTCAATAATTAATAGCTGCAAAGCACTAGTGGCTATAACAGCAAAGCGAGAGAAAACAGAGGTCCAAGAGGACAAAATCTGATCCAGAGAAACAGAAACACTAAACCTGGAAATAGAAAAATACAGTCATTTAAATACAAGAAATATGAAGAACAGATGAAAGACGGGTTACCTCCCTTGCTTACAGATAGTCATCGAGATAACACGTATTAGCGATTTTACAATATTGCGCAGAACCAGAGACTAAATATGAAAATTTATTTACAATTTGATAAATAGACTGTTGAATATGTTGACGGCTATAGCGGTAACATATTCCAGGGTTATAATTTCGGACAAATCACGCTATAGTTTTGCGAGATATAGCCATGCACAGACTGACAGATTAACTCACAACCAATATGCAAGACCCTCTCCACTAGCGTCGATGTGTATAGGGCTGAGATAGCGGGCATTGGTGTTTGCTATTATTGCACAAGTGTAGTTACCAGTGTGTTACTATTATTGCACAACAATTAGAATCATTATTTGTACTCCGTTGGCTCAGTTGATAACAGTGCTGAATTCTAAACAAAAAACCATGGTTCAAATCTCAAAAGTAAAAAGTCAAGTAAAAAGATGGTGGTACCAAGTTGACGGTACGGAGCAATGGAGAACCACCGAAAAAAAACCCCGCAGAGATAGATAGAGAGTGAGAGGCCGGCCAGAGAGGGCCGGCGATAATAAGTGGGGCTTCTCCTGAGTAGGTGGCGCGGGAGTTTTACAGTTTTTTTAGTTTTTATTTTATTTATTTATTTATTTATTTTTTTGTTTTTTGTTTCATGACAGTATTACTCTTTACCCGTCGTTACCGCATGACATCACGTCAAGACCTTGGCTCCAAATGGGCGTTCAAGTTGTGTGATACTACCTCCCTCTCAACAACCTATGCCCCAGGGATTGAGAGGGCAGTGGGGGCCACGGATCGCCGAACGGCGGCTAGTTGAGGGCGGTGGTATCATTTTACTACCGACACTACTACTCAAGATGGCCGCTGAAGCATTTTGCCAAACAAGTTCCACTGAACAAATTTGATTCAGCTCGTGTCGTAGATGAAGCTTCATGAGTTATAAATCGATCTACATTTCTAAAAATCTGCCAAAATTCATGATGGCCACTGGCCAGATTGGCCCACAGTCTTCGTTTGAACAAACCTGAAACTGTATACAGCAAGGATGCTTATTGCTAAATATAATTGAAATAGACCGAGTGGTTCTCGAGAAGAAATCGTTTAAAGAAAACGTTGTTGGACGGAAGACAAGCGGGTGGATAGACGACGGATAAATGAACGGACGTAGGATCTACGGACAGAGGACGGATGAACGATTGACGGTCACCACGGCATAAGATTACTTGGCCTAAGTGAGCTAAAATAAGTTGAGGATTTATATCTGAAAACTGATTGATAAAGGACGCAGACATAATATACCGTATAAGTTTCTCAAAAAGCTCCATACATTCAATGGACCATTACATTTTTAGCCATGCCCCTATCTCTAGGTAAGCTCCACCCACACCTCCCTCCTGTTGGGATCGATCGATCTTTGAACTCTCTGACTATCAGTTTCCAGAAAACTATACAAGTAAGCCATTAAATATTTTGAAACTAATTTGACTGGGCGCTGTTGCTGCGTATGGCAGCAACAGCATCCAATCAAATTAGTTTCAAAATATTCAACATGTTTCTTAAATAATAGAAAGATACAATTTGTACAACGTGTCGGACTATTAAGGGTGAAAGACTGGTCAAATAGAATCATTTATGACGTAATGATTATGACGTCATCCTACACGCCACTTAGCTGATTATGACGTCATATAACGTCAGATCAATAGATGGATACTCTTGGAAATGTGACTTATTCTCCGCGCTAAGCCTTGAACCGTTGAAATTACAATGTCAATATCAAGACGTCTATACAGGTAAGCTGTTGAAAATTGTGAAACTAATTTGCCTGGGAGATGCTCAATGGAAAATTCCGTATACCATACGTAATGTATTACTATTCTCTGCTATGTAGGAGTGAAAGTGGTAATGATGTTATGTCCCCCTTTCATGAAGAGGCCGGCCAAACCGGACCTCTGCAGTGGTCTCGAGGTCTTGTCGATTTGCAGGCTAATAGAAGAGTATTTTTATCACTACACTTTGCGAAGAAAGGGTGGGGATTATGTGATGCGACCCGTGTGTATGTGAGTCATCTGTGCACTTATCGATTGTAACACATCTCCTTTTAGACCGTTTAAGATACAAACTTGAAATCTTGGGGATGATTATACCTATGGGTAAGGATGTGCATGAAAGTTTTGGAATTTTGATCTGAACACCCCCCCCCCCCCACCCCCACCCCACCCCGCCATCCCACCCCGGGCTGGGCCCAGGTGGTCAAAAGGTCAAAATTGGCCAGTAATTATCAATTGTAATGCAACTCCTCCTAGACCATTTCATATAGAAACTTGAAACCTTTGAGACGATTGCATATATCGACAGGGATGTGCATGACACTTTTGGAATTTTGGCACGAACCCAGCGGGACAGCCCTGGGGTGGGAAATGTGGGGTAAAAAATAAAAGATTTCCAAAGGTTATTATGTCACATATCATTTTCAAGCCAATGATGAGTAGATTACAGTACAAGAAATTATTTTAATCTTGGTTCAAACTGAAGGTAGGGGCGGGTTCAAAAGTGGGCACCAATCGATTGTAACGCAACACCTCCTAGACCATTTCACATAGAAACTTGAAACCTTAGGTATGATTACACAGATGGCCAGGAATGTGCATGGCACTTTTAAAATTTTGTTATGACGCTCATGGGTGAGGCTCAGGGATGGGGACTGTCGGTAAAAATTTTATTTAGCCAAAGGTGGTCATGTCACATATCGTGTTGAAGCCCATGAGTAGCAGACAACAGTATAAGGAATTACTTTGATCTTGGGTCAAACTGAGTGTAGTGGCGGGGTCAAAATTGGGTATCAATCCATTGTAGCGCAACTGCAACTCTTCGCACACCATTTCAGATAGAAATTTGAAACTTTGGGGATAATTACACCTATGGGCAAGGATGTGCAGGACACATTGGAAGTTTGATATCACCCCAGGGGCAGGGGTGGGGGAAATAAAATTTATCAAATGTGGTCATGTCACATATCTTTGAAGCTTGTAGGTAGTAGACTACAATACAACACAGTATTTTGTTCTTGAGTCAATCTGAAAGCAGTGGCCAAGGGTCAAATGGGCAAATTGGGCATCAGCCAATTGATGAAAATTTGAAACCCATTAACCATTGAAACTACATTTCAAGCACTTTATTGTGTTTTGGGTCAAAGTGAGGGTAAGGCTCGAAGTGGTGAATGCGTGGGGATTTGCGATGGCATGCCATCGACTGAGCATTCTGGTTGAAAATTTACCACTGTAATGACTGGTTCGGTAACCAAGCCAGAAATTCAACTCTTAAATTAAAAAAACCCAGTCCTCTCTTGGCCTGGAGATGGGCATTCAATAAGCACATACTTTAATTCTCTTGACCAAATTTGGTCATGAAAGAGTTAACGAACTTATGAAGAGTCTTGCACAAGACAAGCAATAAGCTATGCCTCACCGATTTTTAGCTATGCCCCGCCCATTTATAGCTAATCTCTACCCACTCTGTACGAGTATTCGAATCAATTTATATACTTTGACCCCTGACTTACCAGAATCACTAATTCAAGGCAACTTTACAAGAAAGACGGTGGACATATTGAAACTAATTTGACTAGGTGGGTGGGATTGGGGGAGGGTGGTGGTGGGGTGGTACTAGTTTCAACAGAATCTTTATTAAATAGTAACGCCATCAAAGGAATTCAATTCGTTCATTTGGCCAATTTTTCACTGCGCATGACGGAGATAGAAACGTAATACTGATGGTGCCGTTAGCTCATTAGTGACGTGATTGATTATGACGTCATATTATTTGAGCGACACATCGAATCACTCTATTTATCAGAAAGCCAAGTAGCTTGCTATTGTTAGATTTAATAACCTGAAAAACTCTAGACCTGCTGAATATTTTGAAAACAATTTGACTGAAAGTTGTCGGTAGCATAGACATAAATAAGCTGCCTCACAATGCAACAAATCTGTTAAACGATGCTAATTCTGGATCATAAGGTGCGCGTGCGTGCGTGCATGCGTGGGTGCCTATTTGAGACCGTTTTCTCACGAATAATAGCATATCAGAGCTCAAGGACGATGCCAATCTACCATGGAATTTATATGGAATATTACTTGACGGTTAGATTGACACATTTTAAAATTATATTATACCCTCGTTCTATATAGGAATAATGGTATAATTGAAGATAGGTCAGTCTGTCTGTCTGGTTGTCTGCTCTGGATAAGCAGTGCCATTTAACATTGTGATTTCAGATTAAAAAACAAATTTCTTAATGAAATATTTATTGATTTATTTCGAGCAATCTCCAACACAATATAGCTTATAGCCATATCAATTTTCTGGAGTGTGTCTTGTGCGGCGCGTATTGTTTATTGAATGTATTACTAATGCAATGATTATATATATATACACACTCTCACAACAAACAGTGCTATTTCAAAATGAAACGGTATAATGTAAGGCCAAAACATCTGTTCCTTTTGCGATAGACAATACAATCTTCCTAAGGCTGAGACGGTGTAGTCGAGGAAAAATTGTGTGTCGCGTAGGGATATGGTAAATTAACCCCTCTTATGTCAACTTAACCCTTTAATGGTTAAACTGACCAAATCAACTTTGCAGTGGTCTTCAGACATGGCTATTTGAAAGGCCTAGAGAAGAGTATTTTTTAATATTTACCACTAGAATGACTGGCTCGGTAACCGAGCCAGTCATTCTACTGATGAATTTTCAAAAATACTCTTCTCTCGCCCTGGAGATAGACACTGGTTAAGTAAAAAATTTCTTTACTATTGCCCCTTTAATGGTCAAGCCAGCAGAAAAAATTCAGTAGTAAATTTACAAAAAATAGTCTGCTAAAATAAAGATACGCTCAGATTAGCGTAACATAGAACAAATTGGAACTTAAGGTTTCTTTGCTGTTTCGGTTTCTTATACAGCCTCAGGTACAACATATCCCAAATCCGTTAAAATCCGACCTACGGAAATAGGTTAATTAGCCTAATTAAATATGTCTTCCAAAATCAAGTTTTAGGTCAATATCGCCATAATTATAGGACTTAGACCCATGTAATGTATTACAAATAAATAGGAAATTGGTACTTAAAGAGTTAAAATTTTATGCTAAAAACATTCTGTGACGCCCCTATGCCAGTGTACTGCATTATTAGGACAAGGAATGACTTCATCATGCCGTCCTCACTACACGTGACGTCATCATGACACCAATAAGCATGGCAGAAACACAGTATAAATTGCGCTTGTGATTATCAAAAATTATAGTTACATTTGGTCCCGGATAATTTTAAAAACGTACATATAGAGTAAAGTGAAAACTACATTTATGCAACAGCGCAATCTATACTGAAATAACTGTTTCAGTGCAAATGTCGTCTGCTGGTTAATTCTAGGCTTACACACGCATATGCCTCTTGCGTAACAGTTGTATCCCTACAAATACTTATGGAAATGCTATAATACCATTTCTCGTCCATGTAGGCGATGTTGCGTTTCATAACGCGGTTATTTAGAGTAAATGTTGATAAAATCCCAATATGTTATGTATGCTTGTTGTCTGCTGGTTAATAATAATACATGTAAATAATAGTAATGGTAACGTCGTTGTTACTGTTATTATTAAATATAATGAAAATAGTAATGCGACAATAATAATAATAATAATAATAATAATAATAATAATAATAATAATAATAATAATAAAAATAATAATAATAATGGTGATGACAGCAAAAATTACACATGATAATAACAATCATTATAATGATAAAACTGATGATGATGATGATAATAATAATAACAATAATACATGTAAACAATAGTATTGGTATTAATAATATTTTTGTTGTTATTGTTGTTAATAATAATAATAATAATAATAATAATAATAATAATAATAATAATAATAATAATAATAATAATAATCGCAATTTCACTGAATAGTAATAATACTCCGCAAGATCGTCACTCCACTCCATCCACCGCCCCCCCCCCCCCTCTCCCCTCCCCAAACCCCCTTTATGTAAAACGTTATGTCATAAGTCATGTCTCCACACGTAATTTGTTTAAATGTATTGTATCGTACTCTATTGTCCTTTGTAATATAAAATATCCATGTAAATGTATATAAATGTTATATGTATAATCATAATATTACAAATTTATGTTATATGTCAAGGGTCCACCGCATCATAGGCCTTTCATTTGGTGGATGTCTGTATTGAATTGTTGAATTATTTACCGATGTGGAAATAAAGAATCTTGAATCTTGAATCTTGAATCTTATATCCCTACGCATACTTATGCAAATGCGATAATACTATTTCTTGTCCATGTAACATTTCATAACGTGATTATTTAGAATAATAGTTTACAAAACACGATATTTTATGTATAATTTTGTTGAATCTTGAATCGTGTCAGTTAGTCAAGTCATGGAAGAAATGACATGTGAAGGGACGGACGTCTCACGCATATGCGCCATATGTGGAAAAATCTACACAATGGCAAGATAACGTTCAAACAGCAGAACATGGTGTTGCAGGTGTTACCGTTTCACCTGGACAGTGGTTGTATGTGGACTGTATGCGGTCTCCAACGGGTAAAAAGAAAGTCAAAGTAGCTATGAAAAGAAAGCTACAAAATGACACCCCACACCCGTGAAATGCCTTCACTCCGTTCACAGGAACCGGATTCCGGTTCAAGAACCACTGATTTCTATGTGGAAGCATGATTGAGACTACAAATAAAGGAGACGACGGCAGTGTCTTCAGTGTTAGGACATGGGATTTTCAAAGGGAGATTATTAATGCGTGTGAAGAAAGGTTTGATGATGACGTTTGGGCAGAGGCTGTTCGAGTGCGGGTAATATTTGTAAGAGATCTTCCTGTAGCAGACACCATGTATCACCGGGTGTGCAGTCAACTGTCTCAAATAGATGAGGCTGATGACCCACGACTGGGCAGACCTGTAGATATATCAAGGGAAGAAGCTTTCTTTAGGGTAGTCAATGACCTTGGGGGAAATGATGATGAGCACGCAACCGTAGTTGACCTTGTTGAGGATGTCTGCGATTGGCTCAAAATACTTTCGAATATATGCATGTGTCTCTGCGTCAGAGATAGCATCTTCGGGATACTCCATGGTATCTTGTTTAATTTTCAATAAGTTATCGATGTACCCCTCAAAAAGGGTATCTATACACTGCTCATAGTGCCAGACCTCAATCAGCTCCAGGAACTGTTGCCCCACTCGTAAGCCTCCACAATACCTCTTGAAGTGCGCATTCACATCAGGTATGCATACATTCAGTGCTCTGCAGATCGTGAGCACACTTACTGCATAACAGAAAGTAGAGGTGGCCATTACACCTGTACAGTAGCAATGGAAAAAATCTTTTCGTAGTAGACAGATGCATTTTATAAGCCATAACTAAGAGTTGAGCTCATCTACAGGTGTAAATCTTTAATGATGAGTTCCACTACACCTAGATGACACTCGCAAGTCTTCCGTACCTAAGAATATTATATAGCGTTGTGATGTCCACATACATTATATACTCATGTGCGGTTTCTTTGTGATGTAAGCAAATGGCATCAGTGGTCCCTCCACAAATCGTAGTATGGGGTATAAGGGGATATTGGCACGTTGCCAGCCCCATAAGCATCAATAGGGGTGAGGGTGGGGGGGGGGGGGGTCTGGGTGTGGTGGGGGTGGGGTGGAGGGGGGGGGGGGTACTCGATTACGGAATCCAAGTACACGTTACTGTCTAGTAAAGAAGGGGAATGTTTTTTCACTAGTTAGACCAAATATGGACGGGAGCTGACATAGTTGAAATGGCAAAATTGCTAAACTGTCCTTAAACTGAAATCCTACAACGTCTAGGAACACAATCTTGTTACCGTTCATAATTGCGCTTTGAGAATTAATCTGGATGTTTCTAAATAGCCATTCCATCACTAGATGCAAGTCAAATCCACGGCTCTTATGAACTATTGCTATATAGTTGCGAAAGACAAAAAGATTACTCCTTTTATGACGTAGCCCGTGATTTTATGTCTAAGAGCCATCGCATGAAATCTGGCATGCATTAAACCTGTATTAAAGATAACCTTTCTCTGACCAGCATTCCATGAGACACAATGTTCTATTACCGGTTTATCAATGCAATGCACCTTTCCAGCGTATCCATCCATTATCTGACTTCATACGATGTCATAATCAGCTCAGCTCGTGTATGATGATGTCACAATCATTACATCATAAAAGGTTCCATATATACCATCACCAAATCTCAAAGAGTTCGACACGTTGTATGAATTGTATGTATTTGTAATAATTCTTTGCTATTTAATAAACAGGCTGTTGAATATTTTGAAACTAATTTAACTGGGTGCTGTTGCTGCCTTAGTTTCAAAATATTCAACAGCTTACCTGTGTTTTCTTTTTGGAAATTGATAGTCAAATTGGTCCCAACATGAGCGAGGTGTTGGTGGAGCTTAGCTAGAGATGGGCGGAGCATAGCTAAACCGGAAAGGTTCATTGGAGTACGCTTGCACTATGACATAAATGACTTTATGATAATTCGTAACTTGATTAGTTTCAAAATTATGAAATAAGAATTGTTGATGTATTGGAGATCCGTCATAGCACTTATCCGTAGGTGCCTTACGCTTCTCCAGTAGACATATATTTTGTTGACAATGTGCACCTATAACATAACATGATTTACATCAAATACAGACTTGGAGCTCAAACTGTTGCCCACCACGCAGACACTTAATGTGAGAATCAATAGGGCTAAGCATCTTGTGACACGTAGAACCAGCTTTAAGCTCATTGCACATCTTAGACATGATATGATTGTTATAACATAGTTCACTTTTAAACCATCAATTCTCGCAGAAGCGATTAACATTTTTCTTACAGGGCGAATCTGACTTACATAAACGACAATGTTGCAAGCAAGAATGGCGGTCACGACACTTGTAACCCATGTCACGCTGTTCACTGTATGATGATGATGTTTTCATGCAGTGTTTGCCGGCAATGTTGAGGATGTGTTTGTTGACAGAGTTGGGTGCGAATGCATTACGACCGAGCTGGATGGATTCTTAAACATTAGATCCAGCTCTGACATGATGCGTTCCCGCTCAACTGTTAAGATGCTATCGGGTATATTATTAATTAGAAAATTAATATTATTATCATCTAAACAATCACCATCTTCTGGGGAATCATGTCTTGGGATGACGTTACAGCCAGGGCACCCTCATTACACTTAACATTTGAACTGTCTCCAAGAGAACTTTCGGACATTAGATTATCTGTATAACAATAATGATAATAATGATTATTCTCCAGGCTATCATCAAACACGATCTTAAGGTAAATCCTGCCCACCATTCGCATCTCTGTGAGCCAGCTATTTAAAAAAATTCCAAACAATAACTTCCCCAGATGATCATGTCGATAGTCACTTACAGGACTGGCGGTATGATCAGCGAACGAAAAGAAGAAGACTTCCCCAGACACCTTATTTTGGTACGATATGGTATAGAGATTTCGTCTTATTAAATACTCGCATACGTTAACGAAGTCTTGCGACTGATAGGTAACGAAATCTGCAAAATAGTATCCAGATTGCATTCCGGTCTACATCTGTGCTAGCTCTCTAGCGTGCGATGTTTTCCGCTATTTCCACATTCGTTGGGTGCAGCAGTGTCACATTCCTCATTAGCGCCTCTGTAATAAGTATATTCTTGATGGATCCAGAGGCGTAGTCACCGGAGCGTC